>NXFV01001958.1:0-82976 GCA_002803225.1 Gamarada debralockiae
CATTCTATATCCAGGTTTTACTGTAGCTGACGGAAGTGGCGTGCTGTCTTGCATGAGAATCAAGCCACGGCTTACCTTACCAATATGGCTGCTGACCAAGATACTTCCCCGCCAGCGTGCGACCTGAACGCTAGAACAAAGATGCGTTGGTTGGCGGCGTTCTATAGTACATTGGGTTCCAGTCAATCGATATTGGATTACGAGCCGCCAATTATTGAAGGACAGAACCAGTGGTCAATTCCTCGTATTAGTGCAGAACAATAATTTTCCATTGAAATTTGAGCATTCACGTCCGCTCCGTCCGCTTCTCCCTTCTGTAGTTCAGATCAAAGAACTAATCGCTCTGGCGAATTCGTTGCTTCGGATTTTTCTGTAGCAATGAGAGCCAGTCTACAGAATATGAACCTTACGTTATTATAGTCCCTATTTTTCGGCACCGCCTTCGTGCACTCAGACCCGACTTTCCGGCCCTCAGACGTCGATCTCAGACTGTCTGGCTGTGTCCTGAAAAGCTGCTTCCTACACGTCTTGAAGTAGAACAAAATAAATATGCCAAAACTTACCTTAACAATCTTAGAGCAAGTCAACAAACACTCAAGATGTCTCAATCCTGTTCTCTTTTCGTAATCCAATTTCATGAACATAACTGATACTAATGTCATCATCAATGGTCATGCCGCTGGGATATCCGAGCTCAGTATCAGAGAGCCTCGAACCGTTCTCTTGGTAATATTTCTCGCCATGTTTGGATATTTTGCACAAAATGGGTTTAAGCATACAATCATCGCCAGTTCTGGAACAGCAAAAGTAAGTCAGGAAGACATCAAGGTGCCTATAATATCTGTATCCAAATTTTGGCTGACACCTATCTCTCAACTAGCTCTTCTCTCACATGTTCTGGCGGCAATCGGTGAATTCGCGCTCTATTATTTTCAATGGTACCGTCAGGATGCTTTCCATCCCCACAGGGCAGGCGAACTTGCCCTATTCCTTTGCATCGTCCAATCCGTCACGAATCTCCAAATGGTCAAACACCTGCGCAAAGGTCATCCTTATATTGTTCGTAAGTCTCTCGAATCCTCCACAAATGAGCGAACAGTCGATGTAACTTGCTGTTACTAACAAAGAAACAAGGCCCATCTTACCAAGCCGGTTCTTCCCTACGCACCATTACAATGTTGCTCGCATACGTTACTCAATCTCCCACGCTGTACACGGACGCCATGATGCCTCTTCATAGTTTCTTTTGGGTCAGAGTTTCCTTCTCTCTCTTCGGCACCATTGGATTGGATGCTCGGTTCAAGGAGAACGTCAATGAGGAGGAAATATATACTCTTGCTGTTTTCGGGGTGCCGTGATTGGAGTAGGAATGTCTGAGAATATATATGCGGTCACGATATATCTTGGAGTGGTATGGACGCTTGGTATGTTGAACAAGTGGACGAGAGGTCAATTGGATCGAGACGAGTGAGTTCTTTATTTGAGATCTTTCCCTATTCAAGATAATTAAGTCGTTCATCAGGGATCTCAATCTTCAGACAACTGGCTTTGTCAACATGCTCAAAACTATTGGGCTCTGCAATTTCAAAAGCTCCAGATCGGCTGCCTGTAAGAGGAAAGAGTCAATACGGACCCACTCATTGGAGATCTAAAGGGTGATAGCTAGTCAGAACCCATAGCAAGGTTTGGACATTACAATCGACGAGAGTCGAAGATATAGAAGGCGAGATTCAATGTCTCATGCGGGTTCATGCTTGACGTCTGTCAGTTGAGCTATATTTTGGGGGCGGAATATAGTGGCATTTCTAGACCTAGCTGATATCTCAGGAGCTGAAATACAAGGAGGGGAAGAGCTCTCTTATATCACAAAAGAGGGGAAAATAGAGGCTATACCTGATTAGGCAGTTCCAACCAACAACGTCTGTCCGGTTGCGAAAGAGCCAATATAGAGATACCCTGTTTCATTGAAAGGACATCGTAGAGCTGGAAATGTTTAAATAAGATTTATGACCCCAAGTTCGAGAGTTCTTAGCTTGAGAAGCAAAGCAACGCGATGCTGAATAGAATATGTCAAGCTGTAAGCTAGAAAGGGTTGCGAAAACTTGCCGACAAGCGAACCGAAATATGGTGGATTATGGGGCCTTGTAATTCCAGGTACGCCTTAGCTGTCCCAGAAAAAAAACAAACCTAAAGCCGCTTCAAGGAGTGAAATTGTGACGTTTTGACTTGTTCTTAGTTGCAATAACGCCAATAAAGCTCGGACGCCAGAATTCAGTCTCCGCCCCTCAGATCGTAACGTCAGCTATCTTCATTCCCACGATATATTCACTTTACCGTCAATAATATGAAGGGTACAGGCTTCGGAAAAGCTTTGATGGGTATCTTCAAACGACCTACGAAGTCCGACCTCGGCAGGACGGAAATTATACCTCAGCCAGAACCCAACACTCTGCCTGGACTGCCCGTCGAGCTTCTACTCCATGTTGTGCAATATCTGCCTCTCTCTTCCGCCGTAATCTTGGCTCTCTGCTCAAAACAACTTCAAAAGACGTTAGGCTCCAAATATTTCCAGGATCTTGAGAAGGGGAAGCGAGAATGGCCGAAGATGTCCTATCGTGTGCCAACTTTCACCGAGCATCAAGAGCAGAAGGACAAGTTCCTCTTACTCCTTGAGAGCGACGATGATAAGAAAATCTTCTGTCATTTCTGTCAGAAGTTACATCTGCCCGATAAGACTTATTCGGATCTGCGGATGGACAGACCGTGTTCGTACACTGGCTGGGCTTGGGGCCTTTTCGGCTACTATGCAACGACATTTTCTCGGCTTCATTTCGAGATGAATCGATATCGTAAGGGAATTGATATAAGCGATATCTTGTACCAGCTTTCGCGAACGGTGACGGTGTACGAAGACGGTTCGACGCATCAGCGGACTTTCGTCCCTCGAGTCCTCTCTGGAAGCCTCTACTTACGCACACAGCACTGGATTTTACTTCCACCAAATCGGCCACCAAAAATTCCATCTTCATACTTCCATTGGGAAGTTTGCAATCATATGGAAAGCTTTGGAAATCCGTCACCTGGCTTTCTCACGAGGACTCTCCAACGTCGGCTGCTCGAATACGAAATCGGCGAAAACTTAACGCCTTCGGGATTCATAGATCAGTGCAGAGGTTGTCTAACAGAATTTCAGATTGATATTAAAGATTTACAATATCAAGGAACGGCGATTGTAATCAGTGTATGGCAAGAATTTGGGGAAGTTTTGACTCCTTTCGACCCAAAATGGAGGGACCATTTTATTCCAGCTTATTTATCCACTGGGTCTTCGTTTGCTCGAGGAAGTATAAAAGAACAATTCGAAGGAAATCCATTTGATTTTGAGGGACATCGGACAAAAATTGCAGACGGCAATCTTTTGATCAAGCGTTTTGGTCAGATAATTTTGCATAGATGAGGAAGTCGACGATGCGATTCTCACCGAGAGGCAACACCACGAAAATAAACATGAAAATTGAAATCGTAGTCTGACCCGTGCTCTTTCTTGCCAATTATCATTTCAAAAAGCCGCGAATCCGCAAGAAAGTTATCTGCGAATTCAGGTGAGGTTTCTTTCCATCTCAACCCGCAAGCCTCCCGTCGCTTCCCTTTTCACTCCTTCCGTTTGAAGTTTGTGACGAGCAGAACACACCACATCAAAATGGCAAGAGGTAGCAGGAGCAACTTCCCATTGATATTGAAAAATCCATTAGCGCGACTCTGTTTGTTTACTTGTTCCCGGTTCCTCTCGTCGTAAGTCTATTCTTCTCTCTTCAGGTCACTAGTTGATAAGATCCACGATGAACACAACGACTGATCTGTGCGCTCAAATCGATGCAGCAGCAACGATCAGTGCGGCATCCGGACTGTTCCAATGTCTCATTGGTTCTGGAATGGGTGTTGTATTTGTTCGTTGGTGCTGGGTCGGATTCCGTAGGAAGTTACGTACCCCCCAAGCCCCCGAATCCAACGAGCAGCCCACAGAACTCGCCACCCTCCCTCACTCTGTCATCGAGGACTTGATCAAAACCAACAAGGCTCTCACCAAGAGTATTGGCGAGCTTACTGAGGAAGTCAAACATCTCCGAGAGGCTCGCCAGCGCGAGTCGGTGGGAGAGATCGGGCCCGTGATTGACGATATCACTCAAAGTATGCAAAGGATGCTGACTTTGCTAGGCGCTCCGGCGCGTCGAGCTTAGTCTCGGCCGTCGGGGCCCCCGCCGTAAGTCTGCTATCTAAGGGTTGGTAGGGAAGGGGGATAGCAGCTGGGCCAACGGGGGCCCTCCTGTACCGAGCTGGTGCGTCAACGTCGCACAGGAGTCCAGTACCTCAAGCATTTCGAGGTTTGAGGGAAGCCAAATCCAGCTCACGCCATTCTCTTGAATCGTTCAAAGCCAGTGAGTCATCTCCGTCTCGACCCCTTCTACCTATGCATATACTGACACTGGATTGAACAGATCGACCTTGCCGTCTTCCTCCACGAACCAACTCCCCCCTCCTCTCAATGCCGAACATGAGCAGACAGTCTACCCCAAGACAGCGACACAGCGACATCACCCATCAGGGATCTCGTCTGCACCTGGGATGATTCTCAAACCACACACAACGGTTGATTTGGGAGGTGGAAGACTAGGAGAAGGTTGCGACTCCGCGCTTGAAAGTGATCAGATGGCAGACAAAGAGACCAATATCCTGTCTCTCAGTTGGTACTTTATGAGTCTTCAAGAATAGTTCAGATACCGAAATGAAGTACCGTGCTCTTCCAAGTGCTTGAGGTCCATTGGCTGTTCCCTTATCAAGATCGAATGAAGACAAGCGTCTGGGTCATCTAGTCTAATTGAAGAACTGGGGCTGTCGGTTGTCTACTTAATTTCTTTCCAGCAGCCGAAGGGTCCAAATGTCGGTTCATTACTCGTTCCGTATCCGTGATTGATGTCGAGGAGGCTGTTGAATGATTTCGTTTCGCACCGGTCTGTATTCGACCAGAGTCCGCCTTTGACTCTACCCCGCAATCCACCAATTGACCCTTTCTGGACATAGTCTGGATCTACAGATCGCCGCATATGCAAGTCTGCATGGCATGCCTTGGCATATAACTTGTTTATACCCAATTACCTGATTCGTGAAAGCATTTCAGGATGGATTTAATTTCGAGTTCGCGACCTCCTCAACGTCGTCCCATTTAGGCAATGGAGCACGTTTCAATTGGTTGAGCTTGTCTCCAACTTTGAAGAGAGCTAGGAATGAACTCCTTGGTCAAGGAGAATTGACTCCTTCATCTATTTCATTTAAGATCCAACTCTACCACAGCCTCCCGTTTCTCGACACTGATCTTGCCTTCCACCCGCAACTTCTCAACATCTCGAGATCACTTACCAACTGCCAACATATCCAGCAACAACAGTAACCATAACGGAGAGCTCGACATGAATTCCTCAGGGGAACACGAACACGTCGGTGATGCTCTTAAACGCATACGAACTGCAGGAAGCATTTCGATTCCGCCAGAGCTCTTCGAAAATCTCTATCTATCTCAGAATGTAGTGAAAGGCGATCTTCGGATAACATTCGCTAATCCTATCCCATGTGTAAATTCTCTCTCTCTCTTCCATGCATATCAGTGAAGCTAAACGCTAAACTGTGCTATTGGGGTTTCCTACTCGCCCTCACACCCTCTCATGTATTCTCATGGGATGCCGAGGATCTGGCCTCCTGGAGCCTCTGACATCGGAGCGTCCTACTTCTTCAGCGGCCTCATGGTCCTCGGCGGCGTCGGTGAATTCCTTCTTGGAAACACCTTTCAAACCATAGTCTTTACAGCATTCGGTTCGCCCCAATCCCCTGACTTTCTGTCCTCCCTCTAACATCAAACCCGCAGCTGCATTCTGGCTCACATTCGGCGCAAACCTAACCCCCTGGTACGTCACCTACTCCACCTACGCCACGGATCCCGCGTCACCCCTAAGAGGTTTAACCTCGCCCTAATTCGCAGCGTCCTTGGCCTTCTTCCTCATCATCATGGGACTTCTCTGCACCACTACGTGGCCTCCGTGCGTATCAACCTCTTCTTCTTCTCCATCTTCCTCTTACTTATCCCCACTTTTTGTTTTTTTGCTTGGCACGAGCGTTTTGGTATAATGCTCAGGGTGATTTGGGGAAGGGATTGAAGTTGCAACATGCGGGTGGTGCGTTGGCGTTTGTGGTTTGTTTGTTAGGGTGGTATCTTTTTACGGTGCTGATGCTTGCTGTGGTGGACTTTCCGCTTGAGTTGCCAGTGGGTGATTTGTCGGGTTATGTTAAGGGGGCTAGCGAGAAGAGAGCTACTAAGGAGGGGAGGGGTCGCGACTGATTGCAGTACAATATGGCAATAGTTGAGTCAATGGCATGTTCGAGGCTGCAGGTCCGAGAGCTTCTCTTTCATCCCCACACCTTGTAATCCCTAGGCCATCGCACATCAACAAACTCCTCTCCCAAGGGCCTTACGAGCCCTTCCACTTCCCAAATCTCTGATAATCCCTAAATAGCGTCCCAAACACCGCCCTACCACTCGAATCCAACCCATCACTAATCATCCTCCTCATTTCCGGCGTAGTAGTATCGAAAATAGCATACAGAGCTAGAATCATCTTCTCCCTCACCTCAGGCAGCATCTTCATCTCAAGCTGCAACTGAACGTACAACATAAGGACGAATCGCATATGTTGGCCTGCCATTCTCTTCGCTTTGTCTGTTGCGGATGTGAGATTGTTGTGCCTAGATCTCGTGACCGATGAGACGCTGGGGTCGCAGATCAGTGTTACGAGACGAGCGAAGGCTACTGCATGCTTGGCCTTTAGTTGGTGCTTGGGGGATGAAAGCCAAGGAGGCTGAGCGAAGAGTTTACTGGTTTTGGATGTGGAGTGCGGGAGGGGCGTGAAGAGGCAGCGGAGAAGGGACTGCATTGCTTGCACGACGAGGTGGAAGTGGCCTTCGAGTTTTAGGCGATGGGATGTGAGGAGGGTTTGGAAGAGTTGGCAGAGTTGCGTGTAGATGGTACTGGCGCGGGTTGGACGGAGGCGAGGCCCGTTTCGGGAACAGATAATCGTAATGCTGCCTAGGGTACTGTCGATATTCCATTGGTTCATGGCACGACTCTGGAGAGTTTGTTAGATGAGCGTGATAAGTTGTGGGAGAAGTAGTACCTTTGTTCGGAGCATCAGGGCCATGGTCTCGCTGTTGAGACAGAATTGGCGAACTATGGTGTTCTTCCACAGATGGCTGCAGAGTTTAGAATAAGCGGTGCATAGGTCAAAGGAATCTTCTTCATCACCCTCGTCTGTGGATGATTGTGAATCTGACAGATGTTAGCGTCGAATCTTGCTGGAGACATGGCACGGCAAACCTTCGCAGGCCATAATGAGATGCCTCAGGGCAAATAATTTATCCAGCGTCAAGCTGGCTGGACTATCTCTAAGAAGAGAATTGAGCAAAGCCAGCTTTTCAGCTTGATCCTTTCTTTTTCGAGTGATGAGGGCATGAACTTTCTCCACGATGGCCTGCCTGCCATACACTGTCGAAATATCTCCTCTGAAGGAGGAGTCAATAACCTCCACTTCAGCAGACTGAGCACTTGTTGAGATGAAAGTCTCCAACAGCCTCGCAACGTCCATGTTGGTTTCGTCCAGCGAGGCACTGAAGGACTTCGCTGCATCTACCACGTTGGCTAACTCTGATCCATCAACCCCTGATTTTGAAAGCGCGTCAAGGACGGAGCGGATCGTAAGGAACTTTTCCGCTTGCTTGTCCGGCTTGCTTGATTTCTTAGTCTTCGCAAGAAGACCCTCTAGCTGAGCTAGCAGACAAGTCTTGAATGATGCGTTGATACTCATAAGATCGGCTCTTGATATGATAGCAAGATCATTGAGTTGGGTCTCTTTAGCAACAAAACCCTGTAGGAGAATTTCAAATACGGCAACTAGAGCGAAGTCCAACTTGTGAGTCTTCTTGCCGTCTGCTTTAGTCTTTAATTTCTTTCGCAAGTGGCTCATAGCATCCAATGTGTATTCGCGATTCCGAAGCTGATCAAGATTGGCGGTAATGTGAGACACTATCCTCCTCACAAGCTCTTTGAATAAGGCAAGACTGACATCCAGACTGTCTATCTTTGCTGATGCCAAAGAATCTGCAAGAGTTAATAAATCTTGGTATTTCATGCCCTCGTAGACGGTCGGTCGCTGCATGATCTTGGCTTTCAAGCTGAGTACTGCAGGGTCGATAGCAGCTGATGCTGAAGAAGGTCCTTCGTTAGCGTCTTCGGTAGAAAAGTTGGAAATAGGAGCCCAGCTTTTCATGACACGTTCCCTGTCCTTCCTGGAAAAGGTTTGTAATGGCAATTGAAGCAGGCATTGGACTGCGAACGAATTGGTAGTAGGGGACTTCGTCAATGGATTGTCCGTGTTGGTCTCTGAGCACAACATAATGTCAATAATCTGACTGATGAGCCTTGTGTTATTGAGAACTTTGTCGTTGCTCAACATAGAAGTCCACAAGCCGGAAAACGCATCAGGATTGTTGCGAAGCCAGGTGTTGAGCTGGGATGGGGGGTTGTCCTGGGGTACAGAGGCTATCCAGAAAACCGTCTGTAACAATCCTCTGAAAGAGTCGCCCTTCATTCCGAATCCGATGCTATCCAAGTTAGTCTACGATTCGAATTACTGAGTGAGATGGAATCCTTACTCCAAAACCTTTGGATACTCGACAAAAATGCAGTGAACATATGACCATAACATCCAGCCAATCCCACGATATAGTGTGTTGAGGGTCGAACCGCACTTTTCCTCACCCAGCTCCTGGTCACTACTCAAATCTCGCAGCAGTACCTTGAAATCTAGAGCTAACGAGTGGAGGAGATCGAGTACTGGCTTTCTGACTACGGTCCCGAGACTTGTTTCATTTTTTGATGCAGTCCATGCAGCACAAGCACATCGCAGAACCTCCAATGTTTCGAGCTCCACAGTGTTGCCTTCAACAACATCGAGGAGACTACTTTTCCCAAATTTACCTGATAGCGAGTCAAATGGCACAGCTTGTTGTTCCCAAAGGGCTGACACTTCTTCAAGGCCAGCTTCAGTAATCCATTTAAGTGTTCGAGAAAGTATTCTCCAAGACCGCCATTTATACCTTCCATCTAGTTTCTCGGAGGTGGCATTGTCGAACATGATCTGAAAAAGACGTAATTCAATGGCATCGATGACTTCCTCATGAGTGATTGATCCGGCCATGGCTTCGAGGATAACGCAGACGGCATCTGGATGCTCTGTGATTTGCGACGATAGCCAATCTAGTAACTGGCTTATTTGGATGACGGTAAGTGAAGCCTCCATAATTATGGAGAACTCGATCTGTAGAACTTCATCCTCCCAAGCACTGAATAGCGCCATCGAAAACAAACGAGCGTCCTTTCGCAGCTTCTCAAACTCAACGAGCTGACTATACCAGTGGCGGATGAACGTCGACAGGTCTCGTGCCTTCGCAAATGCGTTCATTAGAGGGACAAGGACTTCCGAGATGACCCGTACATATATATCTGTCCATGTTGGTGCAAGGGAAGTAGCCGTGATCCGAGTCAAAAGCTCCTGAAGTAAATCTGTGTCGTCATGTGGTATTAAGAAAACATTTGCATCAAGCTTCAGGATTGTGGCCAATAAATCCCAGTTCGTACTGCCTTCAAGAAAGCCATACTCTGACGTAACTGAGCGTAGGGTCGAGAGCTCAAGATCGACTCTGTACTTTATCGCACTCTGAATCATCGCCCGAATAGCCTTGCCATTATCCTTGGCCCGTTGGGGTGGCATAGCTTCTCGGAGTGTAGTGAAGACAGTCTGGAGCCAGGATTCATCATTTGGCCGCCGCCGCCGCCGTGACCCTTGGGTTTGGATCGATCGTATCGCTACTTCAAAGAGTATTGGAGCATTCACAGAATTTTCTATGACGGAGATCCTGGTTAGCGTATTCAGAAGATCCGAATCAGCATCTGCAGTTTTGGCCGCTTTTGCGGGAATCATGATATTCCGAGCTACCAGCTGCTCCATCTCGTCCATCCAGTCGTTAGGAGCTGCTCCAGTCTCCATAACTTTGAGAAGGGACAGCAGGGGCTGCGAGCAGTAAAGAGAGAACTGCATCAGGTCCTCGTTTCCCACCATACGAGAATTCCATATGTCGATAAAAGGGGAAAGCCAAAACATCATATTAGCCGTATCCAGAGCCTTCTGTCCCTTTAAAGATGCGAGGCACAGAGAAAGCCATGATCCCAGAACCTTCGCAGCGTCCTCAGCTGACGTCCTGATCACAGACTTCATATATTCCGTTGAGAACGCAGTGGTTCGTCCGACCTCAGATATTTCGGATGTGGCCTTCGTAAAGCGGACCATTTGGCGTATTGCTGCAAAAGTAGCTGCAAGCAGTTTCTGGACATGGTTCCCCGAGTCACTGGTTGTTGCGACGAGCTCTCCCGACCGTTTCCGTTTCTTGGATACCTTCAATGGCTTATCTTCCTTTTCTGAACCGACATTTGATGTGTTTTTGACTACCTCCTCACTGCTGGCGGCTTTCTGTGCCTCCTCCAACGTTTGTCGTAGAATAGTCATGAACTTTCTCTCGCTGAGCATTCGCGCCGTACTCGGTAGGGGTATACGTCGTATGAGGTGGTAGAACAGAATCCATGAATTCGGAGTTTTTCTAGTCATAGAATCAATACGGTTTTCAGTATATCCGCCTAGGATCCTACCTTGGTACATCGTCCTTGGGAGCTTGTAATCTCTTCAACAGCCATCTCAACAGCCATTCCTCTCTTCCATGATATATAGGCCCCCTAGAATTCTCCCCCGAATCAAAATTTTGTGCAACAGATCTTCCAACATCCTCCAGATCGATTCCAATAAACTTCGCAGCTTCAATAAGCTGGTCTTCGAAGGACGCAGAGTCCTTTTCTAGCTCCGCAAGCTTTTCTTGCGCAGCGCGAGATTTGGACGCCTATTCAAAAACATGTCAACTTATTAAATTCTTCCAAAATCCAACGAAAGAAGTATTCTTACCATCAATTCTCATCTGCGTCGCAAAATCGCAAACTTCTCATCCACAAAATCTGCCCGGCGTCAAGGAAATAAAAATATCTGGCACATGACGGCAGAAAACTCCAGACCATGCCGCTTTGAGCGCAGTTCCTCACCGAACTCAAAAGTCGCCAGGAAACCGGATCACCTCAAAACTACATTACAAGCTCTCTACCACCTATTAAACTCGTCATTCGCAACTCGCGGTATGTCAATTGGCTCTGCAAGCTTGCATTAAGTGCTGAGATTCGTTATAGGTGTTAACAAACATGCCCGAGACGTCAATCGCACCCCCTTCGGTCTCGCGACCTAGCAAGCCTGTTTCGGAAGCTCTTCTGAACGAGAAAGTGAGTTCCCCTCTCTCATTCATAGCTCTCAGTTGGAGCTTTATTGACGAAAAAGGATCTGAGGATGGTTGGCTGACGATTTGGTGTGCTGTAGTGGGATCGCTGTCTCTCCTCCCTCCTCATCCGATCATCACTTGGTCTATCCTTCGGTGTTGTCTTCTCGGTCCTCCTATTTAAGAGGAGAGCATGGCCTGCGTGGATCGGTCTTGGATTTGGAGCCGGCAGAGCATATGAGGAGTGTAACGGGTCATTTTTGAGGACGGGGAAGGAGGGCATTAGGATTCAGAGACCTTGAATGTGCGAGGGATGTGTGGGAAGGATTGAGGAGTAGATTGGGATGCTAGGAGAAGTGTAGGATTGTACAAAAGACAGACACAATATCCAGGGGGATAATACAACGGTTTCAGGCTGCTGGATTCATAAAATATCGATCGTTCTATGCGTTTCAGTGATCAAGAATGGGCTCTTTGAAAAGCTAGAGGTTCCCCACGATCCCTCAATTTCAATTGCTCAATCAGGACGAACAACTTAGGCTTCTGTGTTCCCAGAAACTTATCCTTCGGATTTTCAATCGCTGAAGGGAAGTGAACGATTAATATCTTGTAATTTTGTTCAACTGTCCTCCCTCCTACCGGTAGCCCTGTTTGTTCAAAGTCATACACATTCTCAATCGTTTACTACACCCCAACCCCTCACTGCGGACTCGGGTCTCTACTTCCCCTCCTCTCTGTCAATCCACACTGCCCTTCGCAATCATCACTATGCTTCACGCCCCATACACTCGAATCACTACCGCTCCTCTCCCAACCCCCATCCCTCCAACTACCATACCCACTATCCCTATCCGCCTCCCTCGCATCTCCCGAGCCATACGCCCTATTCCTCCAACCATAGCCTCTTCCACCCCAAGATAGCCTGAACGATCACACAGCAAGCTCCGCTCAGGACTCAACGCCCGTCCAAAACCCCTCGCAAAGCTCCCAAACTCCTGTGCTGCCATCAATCCAGTACGTTCTGCACGTTCGACGTTGTATCGCATGCGTGCTTCGGGGTCGACCATGCTGCGGAACCATTGGAAGGAGTGTAGGCAGCCGTAGACGAGGAATATGATGAGGGTCATCAAGATTAGGGCGCAGATGATTAGGAAGATTACTTCGAGGACAGAGGTTTGGGAACCGAGGATAGAGGCGTGAGGCCGCGCTGATTGGATTGATTTGCGATTGTCGTAGAGCATTTTGGCTGGTGAAGTGAGCTGACATATTTGCTGTTTTTGTTGCAGCCAATGGTGTGGGATGCGAGGTTTAAGATATCAAGTTGATGTGTTGTTATTCGTTATAATGAAGTGAGTGATTGTGGTATTCGTGGAGAGCTTTGAGGCGTTTGTATTTGAAGGAAGGTTGGCTTCGAATTTTGTAGTTGACATGCTAGGCAAGAGGGTGCTTCGCTACTTCCTTGATGGGATGTTTACAACGGGCACGTCTTTGTAAAAAGAATCGTTCAAAATCGCTGAACGACCGCAGGAGCGACTTGCCCATTGACATACCGCATTGATTGGGATATATTATATGAATCGCTGAATCAGTCTCAGCGAAGGAAAAGGTGGACAAACCCGCCAATATTCGATCGCTCACTCTGATTCAGTAATTGAGTTAGAGGCTTTAGACGGTGCCTCGCAGCTGTCTAAAGTGTTCGTCTTCAATTACTTGAATGGCTGGAACGATCCATATCTTGTGTTCCAATTAATGCAGCATGTGATAAATAGTCACCTCTGGAATCTGAATCTCGTCTCCGGGCTGAGTATGTAATGAGTTCAAAATCGCTGAATACAGCAGGAATATCTTGCCATTGACGGGAGGAACATTTAGGACGGTAGCGAGGATTAAAGAATGGGACTGATATAGCTTCAAACATAACAAGGGACATAGATACCTAAGAGGGTTCATTTTACGATGATATAGAAATCGTGGCTTCAGTCGTTGAGTCGACATTAACGATTGAAAAGGGTGTGAAACAGCAATTTCCTGGCAACCTATGAGCTGAAGCCCGGAAATCTGGAAATGGGTCTAATTCGTACTTATACGCTGATAGCCCACTCAAAGAACAAAGATCTCTGTTCGTTCCATGGTTTTGAGAGATTCGAGAGACTTGCTAGTCGAGAGCTTGGGAAAGAAGACGCCTTGCTCCTTCCTCGATGGGATTTTACACGACGGGCACGTGTTCTAAGGAGTTCGAGTTTGGTAAACTCCGCAGGAGCACCTTGTCTATTGATGGGAGGAAAAACACATCTGTGATGAACCGCCGAAGTTGAAATTTCACATTTGAATCTCGTCTCCTGGTTGAGCCTTAAGAACGCACCTTTCCCATGCCAGGGAACGCCAGGGAGGCAGAGTGCAGAGATACGAAGCAGGAGCAACATGAAAAGACAGCTATTGGTTGCATGTACGATCAATTGAGGTATGAGATTTCAATTGGTCAATTAGAGTCAACGACTAAATGCCCCCAAAAAAAACCTCGTGAGAAGGCCTTGGAGTCAGTCGCTCCTCTCATTCCAGTGATCAGGTTTGATTTACCGAGGACGGCTAACTGCTATCAAAAGTGTCCCCCTGGTCATGGAAATCGATTGAACATTGATTTCTTGTGTCGCAATTGATACAAATTCCCGGTAGCGATGACAAGATGGATCGCGAGAAGGAACACTTGAAGCCCCGCAAGATCAAAAAACGACCGCGAGCCCATCGCAGCCTGCTCTGGGAGCTCGAAAATATGGACGGAATTTGTGATATTGAATTGTTCACTACGATTGAGACATTTTCTTTGTACCATGAGCTTGACTTGCCGCTTGACAACGACCCCACATCCCGAGGATTTGGGACCTGGGATGAACTATCCGCATACCTGCAGGTTCCGGATATCGACATTCTTGGCATATCAGAGCGTGGTCCTCATTCTCCCAAAGACCTTGAAATAGCGTCAAGTAAGAAGCACGTCCAAGAAGGTGTTGAGTAACTGAAGGTCTAGTTCGACGGTGTCAAATGCCTCGAAGCTGCAGTCCCCAGATTTGTGCCATCTGAGAATAGTTCGAATGGAAAACTAATTCAAAACGATACTTTGTAACTCGGAAAATATCCATAGTCTTCCCGAAGGAAACTGAGGCCCATTTTGAAGAGTGGGGACTCTTACAGTAGTACCCCTTTTTAATCCCCTGTTCGGGAATGGAAGGCCCACATGCCGCATGGCAGACACGGCCATCAACTTTATTGAAGCTTTCCAACCCCAGAAAGCCCCTTAAATCTAAGACATATGAAATAAGAACAATAAAGTTGAATTATGATTGTTGAAACTTATTATCGAAGAATGATTCTGGAAGCGAAATAAGGGTGGCCTTTGCGGGAGAAGGTTGCGAAGTTCCATCCACTTTCTGGAAGATTTAGAGCACGTCAATCTGCAGGTCGATCATAGCGGACAGAGATCGAACGGTACCTTTTGTATTTCACAATTCGTAAGCTTCAGGGTCTGAATTTACGGGAGTGGTACAGTAGTTGAGTCTAACGCTTTGCTACGGTATGATCTGAAGGTGATGCCTTTATCCAATTGGACATGGGCTCACGGCATTTTGTTTCATCGTCTTCATGCAGAAGAGGCTCGAGCGACGTCGATCGAAAACATCCGCTATTTTTGACACAGACTAACATAACCCACATCTTCTGCTCATCAAGAATTCGTAAACTTCGTTAGTGTTGACACAAACTTTGAAGTTGTCGATCGCAAGGCACGAAAATTACATAGAGAAGCCATAACAAGTAGAGAATTTGGAGAAAATAATGACGATTATTGGACATGGGGCTTGTAGTGAGAAAATGGCGTATTGGGGCTACCGCAAGATATTGCCCCCGATGGACTTAGGGATCTACCAGTAGCAGAGTGATGTCTTTAAAAAATACTCGGCTCTTTGTAAGGTCATGAGATGTTTCCCTGTGGATGAGGATGGTCAACTCACCACGAGAACTTTTGTAGGACTATAGGTAGACAGAGACCTGGGCTGGGGGTGACACCTTCACCGACAAAACCCGTTTGCACTCCTGAAACCACATCCTTCCCATCCGTTGTGGCTCTGTCCATTCACGGACATTTAAAATCCTTATTTGAAGTCTGTTCAGGCATTGGAGATCTGATACGCCTTTCAACCTGTTTGCCCGGAGTGAGAATCCTTGAAGTTGCTGCTCCAGCGAACGACGATATTTCCAGCCCCTTGCCTCTCGGCAGAAGCTGTCGCACTTGTGCTGACAAGGCGAATTGAGGATGAGGCTTGATCTTAGCTTGGAGAACACCAATTAATACTAGCACCATCGTCCACTACTACCCTACGAGGATCAGCACGCCATCTTCTTTTCTTCTCCAAATTGACAGATATCCGGTCACTGCGCACTCTGCCTTCACTTCCAAATCATCGACGACCTCCTCTCCTGCAGATACAGTAATCATTGTCGCTGTGAAGATCGAAGCAAAGGGTTCCCCCTAATCGCTAAAAGAGGCTCGCGTCGCAGTTTCCACCTCGCCTCCCAAAAGCCGCTAGACTAGTGCCAATTCGCAAGCTCACGATCGCCCTGAGTCCCTTTTTCTGTTGTCTTGCAATTACAAAACATAAGCACAACGAAGAACTCAATACGCCTTCCATCAAGGAGTGCTCAACGTTATTTCTAGCGGGTGAAGGCTCAATTGCATACTGGTAAGTAAGGTTCACAAACATTTCATCTGTCCCGAACACGAAGGCAAAGATCCGCGAGAAACTGCGACTCTCCGACCGACCTCCCCATTTTTCGCCATCGGTCGACAGGAGCGACTGTCTACAGCCGCGAGAAAGACGTTCGAGAACATCTTCCAACCCAGTGTCGCGCATCGAGACGACTTCAATGTTCTCACTTCATGATCTCGTCGTCATCCACATTATCTCAGCTACTACTTGAGGAGGGATTTGGATTTCAGGTTTCGCTAACAATTTCGCTACAGACCGCAAATCTCGCGGCCGATCAGCAATCGTCAACCCTTCTTCACGAATTTACGACCTACAACTACGATCTCCCAGAATTCGCGTAATAAACATCCGTCAAGATGGGTTGCGGTATGAGCACAGAGGAGAAGGAGGGGAAGATGAGAAACGAGGAGATTGAGAACCAGTTGAAACGAGACAAGATGTTGCAGCGCAACGAGATCAAGATGCTTCTTCTCGGTGAGTAGCCCGCTGTCAATCAAATGCGATTGCGCATGGCTAATATTTGAGTAGGAGCGGGAGAGTCTGGAAAGTCCACAATTCTCAAGCAGATGAAACTGATCCATGAGGGTGGTTACTCGCGCGATGAGAGGGAGTCGTTCAAGGAGATCATCTTCAGCAACACTGTGCAGTCTATGAGAGTCATCCTCGAAGCTATGGAGTCGCTGGAGCTTCCTTTAGATGATCAGAGAGCGGAGTACCACGTCCAGACAATCTTCATGCAACCGCAACAGATTGAGGGTGACAACCTGCCTCCGGAGGTCGGAAGTGCCATCGCAGCCTTGTGGAGAGACGCTGGCGTTCAAGACTGTTTCAAACGATCAAGAGAGTATCAATTGAACGACTCTGCACGATAGTAAGTGATGACATACTGTATTCACCATCTGGTTTCAGTCGCTAACTTGTTCTTCTTCCAGCTACTTCGACAACATTGAGCGCATTGCCCAACCTGACTACATGCCCAACGACCAGGACGTTCTCCGCTCCCGTGTCAAGACCACTGGTATCACAGAAACAACTTTCATCATTGGCGATCTAACATACCGGATGTTCGATGTGGGAGGACAACGTTCAGAGCGAAAGAAGTGGATCCACTGCTTCGAGAACGTCACCACCATCCTTTTCCTCGTTGCCATTTCCGAGTACGACCAGCTTCTGTTCGAAGATGAGACCGTCAACCGTATGCAAGAAGCCCTCACCCTTTTTGACTCCATTTGCAACTCGAGATGGTTCATCAAGACATCGATAATTTTGTTCTTGAACAAGATTGATCGCTTCAAGGAGAAGCTCCCAGTCAGCCCTATGAAGAACTACTTCCCCGACTACGAGGGTGGTGATGACTATGCCCTGGCCTGCGACTACATCTTGAACCGATTCGTCAGCTTGAACCAACATGAGACTAAGCAAATCTACACTCATTTCACCTGCGCCACTGATACTACCCAAATCCGATTCGTCATGGCCGCCGTCAATGGTAAGTCTAGCAAATTCTGCTTCATTAATTGTGCTAATAATCCGCAGACATCATCATCCAGGAGAACCTCCGTCTTTGCGGTCTCATCTAAACGAACGAACGATAGCATAACATCGAGCTGTGCGGGTGGCAGAGACAGGAGCAGCATTTCCTTGAATCGGATACACGGCGTTCGACTCCCAAAATACGGCGGTTCCTTTACTATACCAATAACAATTCCAATCACACCCATACCTTATATCTCGTCTTCTCCCATAACGGTCTCCTGCTTAAACGATGGTGGGCCTTCGAAAATAAATCATGAACAAGGAAAGGGCTGCAGATTGTTTATTGCATTATATCAGCTTCATTGTGTCTACCTGCTTTCCTTTTCCATTTCCTTTCGGACTGCGAGGACTCTTCTTGATGATTACCTTTGGGAGTTCTTAATTCCTCGTGTGTTGCTCTGGCTGTTGAAATTAGGCTCCTTTTTTGATTCTGTTAGTGTCATATTAATAGCGACGACTAAAACACTTCATTGGTGATGGCTCGTTTTGTCTTTCGCGAGCGATCACTTACTTCTCTACATTGATGATGTCTGTTACGGAGGATATAGTGTGATGAGGATGTGTTGGAAGGTGGGGAGGAGTGTTAGGGGTGCTGTATAGGATAGGAGGGGATTGTGGTAGGAGCCACTGCTGCTAGTGCATAGTCGGCGAATAGGGCTCATAGCTGTTGAATAGAGTGATTGATATTATCTTGAGATTCCTTGGTGATTTATTCCTCGCTCCAATCCGTCCAAGAGCTTTTAAATACAACAGGCTCTTTCAAGCAACCGAAGGACCCTTTTCAGTTCGTAACCTCTCCTAGCATCTGAGCGATCAGCGCAGAAATTTGCTCCATACCCTAAATGCAAATCGCCAATCTTTACCCGTATCTGAATTTTCTGGTATCTTAATCCCATATACCAGCCCTTGTGATGCCCTTAACTCGAAATTCATCATTCCTCCAAAATGATTGGCCCTCCCAATCAGGCAGGCAAGCGACCAATATCGCCTCGCAACAACATCGATCTGTCAACAGCATCCACAGCTCATCATGAAACAACTCTTCCTCCCTTAACCGCTCACCCAATTATCCATTCAACCATTGCCCGATAAGTACTAACTCCCGAGCAAGATGCAGCTTCACTGTATCCTCTTGACGGTTGTCTTGAGTCAGGTGATTGTGATCCAGGGCCTCGTAACCCTCCAAACGATCCGGGATATCACGAATACAACGAACGAATGTCGGGGACTGATTACTGGGAAGGAGAATGAGATTGGAGAAGGGAGGGAGGAGATGCAGGTTGCGGTAGGGATGGGAGGGGTTGGGGGACAGAGTGTATTAATAGCCAGCCACGGGGATGAAGATGGGGAGGATGTTGAGGACGTGAGTATATACCCTCCAAATTTCTTTTGGGCTTTCTAACAATCCCCATCCAGACTGTTGCCGCGGCCCTGAATATCCTCTGTCAAGACTTGCTTGTGGAACTGGAGAAACCACTCGATACCATCCTACCTCCCGAGCCTTCAGAGCCTGCAGCCGAGGATCTCGGCTGCCGGGTCATTATTCGGGAGTATCACGCATTTTTGAGTGCGACGGTTAAGTTTCTGCATGAGGTCCAGGAACGACAGATGAAGTGGCGGTGGGGGAATCAGAGTCCGGTTTTTGAGGGGGTGGGGTGGTTGCAGGGGCTTTGGGCTAGTAGGAGTTCTGTAAGCTTCGCTCTTTCTCCTCTTGTCTCTTCACTCTCACTCCTTTCCTTATAGTGATGGCGATGGTTGATGTTGGAAGAGGAGTGGAGAGTTTGTTGGGGTTACGAGCTGATTTGAGATGAAGAACAACCAAGATCGGAGTTTTATCGAGCAGCAAATGATGTTTTATGGCGGAACGGGTTGCTTTGGGAAGAGCCAGGAGGTGTTGAGAAGGGATGTGGAGATTGTGGAGTATATGAATGACTTGATTGATTCGTTTGAGTGAGCAGACGTCTTGGTGGAGAAGTAATCTTCGCCGTTGTCGAGCTTCGGAGAATGGATATCAATACTCGAAAAGGAACGAGTGACTCAATGATCTGTTATTTTTTGCAAGTTGTATGTTTTGCGGTGCTGAGTAGCTACTATCTGCAATGGATCAATTCCTCTCGCAAGTAGTCCCCTTGTACTATGTATGACATATCTGGATCGTTCAGCCATTCTGAATCATCAAGTGGACCCTCAAAATGCCTCCCAACAGTACCCTGTCCGATCTTATTCCTGACCTTCCCCCATCCCCCTCCGCGTCTAATCATAGACAACGATACCCACACCGCTTCCTTTCTCTATTCCTCCTCCACACAATGCCATAGGGGCAAAATATGGCTTCATCATGTAAAGCCATTCGTGCAATTTTCTTCCACCGGTACCTCAAACTTTACAATTTCGAGTTTTGCCGCCGCGATTCTCTTTTCAAGCATCGCCTTATTAGCACAGGTTCTCTCCACAACTCGATAGTCCGGAAACACGCTCCGTATGGCACACAGGCAGTCATATCCTGACGGAAACTGTTTCTTCCGCTACGAGAAGAGTAAGCTCGTTCAGGCTTTGGAAGGGCATTGTCGGTGGGTTGGACGTTAGGTAGGCGTTGGCCAAGAAGTGTCTGATGTCTAAGCAGTCCAGGTAAAGCCGCTCTAGACTCTTGATACCCTTCGAGTTCCACTTGACGAAACCCTTTCTCTGCTTGTCTCCGGAACCAGAAATGTAGAGCGAGTCGAGTGAATTGTTGAAATAGACTGAGTTTACAGCAGCGTGGCTGTTGTCGAACTCGATCTTATACCACTTCAAAGTTTCTTGTTGAGACTCATGGCAGACCGTGGAAATGGCCAAGCAGTATTGTTCAACGGGGGAAGTTCCAAGCGGGGAGTTTGGTGCGTCTTTTGTTCTTGCCTCCATGACTTCCATTTGGAGCCGACACCAGGGGCAAAGCACATCATAGATTTGAGCCCCATACGAAATGAAATGCTAGAAGAACTACTTACTGTGGAGAATTGTTGGCATGTCGACGATAAATCGGTGGGTATTGCTTTGTCCGTCTTCGCTGAATTTGACTTCCACAGTACGGGGTTCGGGGTCCAACTTCCACATCTTTAGACGGAGCTCTATTGGCAACTTGTTGAAAAGCTTACATCTTGGGCGATTCATTGGACGAAGCCATAGACAGAGAAGTCATAGGTGGAGAAGGAGAGGTGGCTTGCTTAGATCAGGTGCCATAATGCAACACGTTCTTGGTATCTATCCTGAAAGTCTGCAAAGTCAAACAAACTAACATTCCAAGTCGATAAACCGAAGGCAGAGCTATTGTCCTCAACCTGAAGTGGTTCCTACGTACCTTGTTATCTTCGGACACGCATAGATGGAAGACCCAGCAGTATCCTGCGCGGCAAAATGATTACGGATAAGCCGAAGAGTTGATGGAATGTGAAGTCATTGTTGTTGGCGTCATCAGCAAAGTTGTTCGAGTCGCTACAGGATACCGGAAGAAGATGGATGTATAAAGAACGGGAAAGAACGCGCATGGAATTATAAAGAAGGCGAGTAGGTAGAGTCGCGACTTACAAGCGTGGTGAATAAATCGTATTCACTATACTTGCCAGAAACAGTGAATGCTTCCTTTCCAGGAAAGTTTCTTGAGCAAAGTGGCATTAGTTGAAGTCCCTCAGTAAATCTTTCCGATGACGTGGGTTGAATATTATTGCGAATTTTCTATGAAGGCGAAGGCTGCGCAAGTCTATCTATTATCGCTTGACTACTCCACTTCTACCTCCCAGTCGTACCAAGAGAGTCTTTTAGGATTCGCATTCATGTGTACTCCAACCCTCAATCATGAGCCGTCTAGTGTTGCTCCTTCTCGATGTTCCTCTTCGCCCTCCTCCCAATCCGCAAGTGATAGCCCATTGAACCTCAACGAATGTAGTAATGATAAAGCGACCGGGGTACGTCCGAGCCTCATTCACGCAGTATCTTGTAAACAAAGGCTGGTCTTCTCCACTTGAGACCATTCTTGACTTCCTTCTCCAAGTATTTCATCCAAAAACTCCAGAATAGTTTCCGAAAATTGGACTGCATATTGGAGAAGGTCTAATTGAACTTGATCCAGGCATGTTCTCTTGACGTCCTCCACCTCTCGGAAGCATGTTCTGATGGGAACGCAATCATCGGACTGCACATGCTTGAAAATCTTCTTTGTCTCACCTGGGAGAATGGTGATCTCCTTTATGCCTTGCAAGTTGAGCCATCTTTTGCTGGTCAATGCCAACATCGTTATCAAATTCGAAGAAATCGAGGAAGTCATCATCTACAATAGCAAGACGCTCCAGGCTACTCATATCGCCTTTGTTCAAATTGACAAGGTTACTCTTCTGCTTGTGTGTTCCGTTGTGAGATCTATAGAGGGTGTCAATCATGTTGAAGTAAACGGAGTGTTGGGCTCGTGATCGGCGAAGGTATTCTTGTAACACTTTAAGGCCTCTTGTTGAGATTTTTGACAAACGTGTAGCAAAGCAGGTGTATCCGCGATAAATTTATGATAAGTCTTTCGGCCGTCCAGCGCAAATCGGACTTCGACGGTTCGGGCCTCCGGAACTAGCTTCCATATCTTGAGGCGTAGCTCTATTGGCAGCTTGTTGAATAGCTCAATCTTATTGAAGGATTCGGACAGAGATGGAGGATGATCGTGCTTCTCGAGGAAAGCCTCGGAGGGTGACAAGAGAGAACTACTGTCCCATCTCAAGGGAAGTGTCGGAGGATGACATGAGCAGATGAGCGAGCACCTCGAGGGACGTGTTGGTGGATGCCTGGGGACACGGAGGTTCCTCTCCAAAGGGTCGCTTAATAAAGTCATAGGATGAGGATCATTCTTCGCATAGTCTATCTCGGAGGTCGCCAACGGAGCGTGCTCTGAGTTGGGTGCCACGATTCGCTGCGCTGTAGATTGGTATTTGTGGCAATGATGGATGCTGAAGCTTGGCTTACCTCATATCTTGCTTTCCAAATGCTCACTTCAGCAGAGTAATCCCATGAAGTGCTGTTGAGGAAATTATCTGAAACGAGTTCTTCTTTGATTGTCGTGACGAAGTTGTTTGTTGATGGCTAGGCAGCTATATGCATGAAGTTTATATGCGTAGAACCCGGTAGACATTGAATTGAAAAAGCTTGCGGTAAAAGGTCAAGCTTACATGAGTGATTCACTTGTCAGGGATTCCATGGGTCTTTCTCGTCTCTTCTCATCAGCATTTAAGCAAGTGCGAAAAGGGGAAGGCTGGTAGGAAAATATTAACTGCTAGGCTACGAGAGGAGTGACGCTCCAAATTAATTCAGTAACTCGGTGATGCAATTAGCTCTGCAAGGTGAATGAAAGCTAGTACAGAGCGGAGATATTTAATGTCTTGATCGTTCAACTCCCTCTAGTCATTGCTCGCACACTTTCTTATACGATAAGCGGCACTGTCTAGGTGAAGTCCACGTTCACGTAACCTTCGTCTACCCTCTTTTATAGCTGCGCCTGAGCACTTTCTACACTAGCCGATTCGCTTCCTTCTGAAGCATCCAAATCCCATATGTTCGATTTGTAGGCCAGACAACTGCCCGAGTTGTCCCAAGGCCAAAAGACACTGCGGTCTCTTTCGTCGTACTCGAGAATTGCCACCTCCTTTAGACTCTGGAATGGAACCATTGGAGATGGGGCCAAGAACTCCTCAAATATATGGTGGAAGCTCGACCCGGTCACATCAAGCCGGTTCAGATCCGCAATATCACCCATAGCATTACTGAGGTCGACGAAACGAAGCTTTTGGTCCCTGTATGCCGGACGAGAGATATACAAAGGCCGACGGTTTTGAAATCGGGACGCACCTAAGCGAGAGCTCAGAACGCGAAAATCTCTACGTATTCAAACTTATATTTAGTATCAGCCCACAGTACGGAATTCTCAATTAAAGATTTATAAGATAGAGGAGAAGCAGCTCTCTTATTGCATATAGCTTTCGAGATAGTTTGAGACGAGTTTGTTGTGGCAACCGAAGAATGCGGGTGGCGCTTACTTGAAGGGCGTCCCGATTTCAAACCGTCGGCCTTCGTAGAGGCTATCGACCGTATTGTCTAAATAAACCGAGTTTTTAGCCCAAGGATTGTGAAAGAGGCTTTGTAGGACTTTAAAGCTTCGTATCGAGACTTACCGCAGACGTGGAGAAGAGGAGGCATATTGGCGACAAATCGGTGGGCATTATTTTCGCGGTCGTTCGTTTTGAACCTCACTTCAATAAAGCGGGGCTTTGGAACGAGTTTCCAAATCTCAAGGTGCAGCTCCATAGGTAGCTTGTTGAAGAGCTCAAACTCGTTGAGGAACTAATAGGACACGCCGATGGGAACAACGGTGGTCATAGGAGAAGCATTCGTAGGATCCTTCTTCTGACGTGAGGTCGCGGAAGGAGAGATAAGAGTAGTCGTAGAAGTGTCCGTCGCAGAATCGTTCATCTGAGGTGAGGTTATGGAGGCTGAGGTAGGAAGAGCTCGTCGTAGGAGAAGCCATGGCCATTGTGAAGATGTGATGGGGCGTGGATCTGTGTGCGAAAAGTCAGAGAAATACTAAGAGATGAAGTAATCAGATCGACAAACCTCGTATCCTAGGCCGCTTCAAAAGCAAACAGGATTCAGAAACGAGGCAGGGCACGGCGCCTACAGAACCAAACAAAATCGGCGAATGGGTCATCACAAGATATCGAAAATACCACCCCAGTTCATCAACTTGAAAGCGGGTGAGCGTATCTCAAGAAAGGACCTAGAATTACATGCGAATGTATAGATGAAGGGGCGGGAGAGTAGATGCTCTAGGAAGTCTTTATGATCTTTGTGTGACTGAAGTCTTAGCAAAGTTGTTTCAAGGTCTGCAGGATATAGAGTTGAGCAACGGGTTCTAAAAACGTTCAAGAAGAAGATTAAGCGTAGCTTTCAGAAACAGCTGCTCTCGCCACGATTAAGCGAGTAACGAAAAGGGGAAGAGCCCAAAAAAAAATATCTCCAAAAATCCAGCTTCAACAAAAATAATTTCATCTCTAGGTCGCCTTGAATGAAACCCACGATGAAAAAAACTCAAAGAATGCCAGAACTAGCTTGGCATTCCTATCTAACAACTAGGAGACTGGTCGTTTAAAGGGGCAACTGGAGATCGGTTAAACAGCGCGGGTCGAGCAAACTCTCATCTTGCGGAAACAGGAACGCGGTTAACCAGCCTCCAAATCCGAACAAGGTATATGTTACTCCTCGCCGCACGTACCTATTTGATTTGTAATATTCTTACTCGAAATGATAAAAGGTATCAACACAAGCGATACTACTAACCGCCTCAGTGCGCTATTCAAGGCTGTCCACATCGCAACGCAATAGGCCAGCTAGTACTCGGAAGGCTTCATTTCTGCCAGTATGCTCGTTTCTTCTGTAGTCTTTCTTCAATTGATCGCATACTCGCATATAGAAAACATAATTACAGTCAAGCATGAAACACGTCGAAACAAACGTAATGGTGTCATATCAAATTTGAATTGGCATACACTCATATGATAGTAAAGTTCAACTCCTTTTCCAATCCGTTCAACTTACTCTCTTCCCAGGCCGCGACTTCACCAACTTGAGGAACAGCTGCTGACTCGTACTCGACCCCAGTGTGGCCAGAATCTCTCCAATCCCACCACCGTTCGTGAACACATACGCTGGGCCATACACACTCTCGGCTTCGAAGCTCCATTTCGTCCCAGCAGGCACAAACGTCGTCTCTCCAAAAGATGTCTTGACCTCACTCCCATCAACGACAACCTTCAACACGCCTTCCACTGTGTAAATCGCATGATGGACATCGTTAAACTCCAGCGCCTTCGTCAACCCCTTCCCAGCATGGAAACGAGCTACCTTCAACATCATAAATGCTAAACCGTCCATTCGTCTCCTTTCTCGATGCCATCGGTCTAACCACCGTCCCTCCCAACACGAACTACTCCCCTCAAAAAGTATCCACCATCCTTACAAACGCCTGTCAATTTATTCTCGCTCCCATTCCAAGGCTGTGGATCAAACTGCACCTTCTTGCGGACGGGTATCATGTCGAACTTCTCCGTCGCAGCCATCAATTTGGGAATCAGGACTTCGAAGGGGTTGCGTTTGTCGTTTGTAGGGAAGAGGGGTCCGACGTAGGGCTCACCGATGAAACGGAAGAATTCTTCCCAGCCGCCTGGAATGATGAGCCCGAGGAATTCGGTGTGTGAGGAGTCGATTTGGTATTGGTGGATCGTATTCTATCAAATAGGGCTCATTAGCAACGATGTAGGTGAAGGATGGGGGGAGGGGAATGCATACAGGAGGAACGCTGGCGAAATCGCCTGGTGCGAGAGAACGAGCTTCACCGTTAGCCCAGACGTTTATCTTGCCTTTGATGCAGAGGAAGATATCATGCGCTTCCTTGTGGAAGTGGAATCCGATGGACTTATCGATGTGCCGCCGGTTCCTACGACTGCGAAAGCGTTGTCTGTCTCCTTACCCGTCACGAGCAGGCGCATCGTGGAGTTCGATGTGGGAATTATCCATAATTCGCCAGTGTAGCATGGTAGGACATAAGGCTGGGAGGTCTTGCCAGGAGGGGTTATGAGGTGCTCGAAGGGTTCCATTTTTGCTGCCGGGTCAAGGTGAGGACGGAATGTAGAGAAATGAGAGATCTGGGGGCTTGTCACAGACAGCCATCTTTAGCTCACCTACCTTCTTATGTATACGATGTTGTATCCATGAAGTGGACATTTGGTGGGATAGACTGCCGAATCCTGCACTGAAAACGAAAGATGTCTCTCGGTCCCCACCCCCACAATGCGACTTGGTGGAGTGCGGAGGAGAAAGTGGACGGACCGGGGTCTTCGTAAGAGCGAGGGCCGAGACGGCGATGTCTTCTCGAAAGGCTATCCTCCTTTCGCGGTACCATTCCGTGAAGATTGTTAGAGATATAAATTGAGGGAAGTTTATTGATCCTAAAGTCCGAACGGTCGATTATCCTCTTCGGATTTCAGAGCCCAGTGACATCATCTATATCAAGCCTCGATATTCTCCATTTATCTCCAATTCAATTAAGCACTCTTCTAATTAACATACCTTGCAGTTTTCAAAAAATTCACAAATCATGGATCAAGTCAAAGCCCTCAACGACACCACCGGCCAATCCATCTATGACATCCTCATGCCCACCATGAAAATATTCACCCCGCTTCTCCTCAAAAACAAAGAAGCCATCCTCTCTGTCCCCCGAAAAGAAGAATCCTACGGCTCCCATCCCCGCCAAAAACTAGACATCTATCTTCCTCCCCAAAAGTCAGAAGCGTCACCCATTCTGGTCTACTTATATGGAGGTGGCTTGGTGAGAGGTGATAAGGTTTCGCCTATGATACCTGAAGAACTTGTTTATCACAACCTTGGATCATTCTTTGCGAAGAGAGGCATCACAACTGTTGTCGCGGATTATCGACGTGTTAATTCGGAGTTTGGAGGCGAGGACGCAGTGTTCCCTTCTGGCGGGGAGGATGTTTCGCTCGTTATGAAGTGGCTCGAGGGCTTCAATCATAAAGGGTCAGGTAATGTGGTCATCATGGGCAATTCGGCCGGTGGTGTGCATCTCTCAAACTTCCTACTTGGACCCCAATTTCTAGAACAGCGGAAATCCTTGACAGCCGGTAAGAATGGCATTAAGTTTGTTGCGGGTATCGAAGTCGGAGTCCCCTTCCACTTCAAGTCCGCCCCGGCAGGACGTAAGGAAGCTCTGGAGACGTATTATGGCGATGCGAAAGGCCTTCAGGAGAAGTCTCCATACGGATTGCTCGAAGCTGTTAAGAAGACAGGAAAATCAAGGGAGGAGACCGGTGTTCCGAAAGTTTTGTTGCTGTTGGGGGAGTTTGATCCCGAGGATGAGATTGGGCGGCCGATGCGTGATTTTGCAGATTTGACAGAGAAGACTTGGGGTACTGGGGTGGAGTTCAAGACAATTAAGGGACATAATCATATCAGTCCCCCGATAGCGTTGATGAGTGGTGACGTGGAAGGCGAGAAATGGGGTGAGGATGTGGCGGAGTGGATTATAGAGTTAAACAACTGAGTTGTGAATAGATGAAATAGACTTTTGAATTTTGAAATCTCGAGATTCACCAGATCTAACAACGCCAGGGGTATCTACCTATAACATCATAATGACTCCGGATCCATGCAATGCTATGATTGATTCTATGCCGCTTGGAAAGAGTCATTCAAATAACCAACGAAGCTTTCCCTTATCCTCTTCACCGACACCGCATTCTGCCTGTTCATACTAATGAACTGCCTCCGCAGTCTCTGTAGAGCTGGCAGTCCAATGGGATTCGCCGGCAGCTCAACGACCAATTCCTCACCACCACCCTCGCCAACACTGACTTCTCCTCCACCCTCCCCGGAATGGTCCTTCGCCCATTCTAATATCCTGTTCAGAATCCCCTGTGTGCTCCGATCCAACTTATACAGATAATCCTCACTACTCGGCGCCTTTAAAACCGTTGCCTGGTTCGGCCTAACGACTTTCTTCCCACCCTCAGCCTCAGACCCAACAACTGCATCCCAAATCGCCTCGCAAGGCGGCATCTCATCATCCCACAGTACCGTAAACAAAGGACTATCCCATCTCGCCATCGCATTGGGTTCCTCATACCTATACACGAGATTCTCCCAACACTCGCTCTCATACGACCTATCCTCCTCCCTCACCTCCCCAACCTCCCCCTCCATCCTCCCCGCCAGGCGCTCATCATTAACGCCCCTCGCCTGGCTCACCGGGGTCCCAATATGCACGACACAATGCGGGGTCCTCACAGCCTTTGCTTCACAATATAACTGATATCTCCAGCCCTTGATATAGTTCGCTCCGTCCAAAATCACAATATCCTTATTACTCAAAACTCGTTTTACGGCCGCATAAATGGTAGCTCGAGCGTCTTTTTCGGAAGCGTTGTTGGAGCGTTCGTGGGATTCTTTGGATTCGAGGTTATAGACTGTGCGGGGGATGGAGAGCGTGTGGTCGGATATTAGGTGGACACGGAAGGAGGAGGAGGGGTAGTTGGAGGGGAGGGAGGAGATGCGGGTTGTGAGGTAGGTCTGGAGTTGCTGCGCGCGGTGGGTTTTCCCTGAGGTTGGGTAACCGGTGAGTATTATTAGCTGTGAGTGGTGACGTTAGCAGGTATATAGAGATGCTGACAGAATTTTTGAAACATACTGGCATGACTTAAACAGTTGCAGAAGAGGTCGTTCGCTGATCGAGGACATTCGAAAATAATTGGCATTTTGAGCGGGAGGATACAAGCACACCAGATTTTACGAAATTGCAGGATTTCCCCCCAAAGCTGAATCATGTGCAGCGGAGCGATCGGCTAAATTCACCCGGCTTTTGGCTTCGCCTTCAATCAACGACTCAGCTTCCTTTCCGAGACAGAAGCATAACTGAATATCCCTCAGGAGCTTAAATAAACCCACCAAGCTCGAACAGAAATTTAGGACGAGGAAAGTCGTTAAATGGAATTCAGCGTTTCACTTACAAAACCATTCCTCCACCGCGAATATGGGAACTCGATGATCAGTATCACATGAACTAAACCGTTTAATACCCATCTTCGAATTACGATATTTTATTCATTTCACAATCTACGATCCGGCAAGGAGCTTCTCATCCTTTCTCCATATGCATTCCTTCTGAAAGCCTCTTTTCTTCTCTTCATTTGATTCATCTCTATCCTGCCTTTCACAGCTCCTGCCCTAGCATTCTTGAACGTTGCTCGAGGTGCTCAGCCGTGGGAGACGGCCTAAAATGGTGGCAGGGCATCTCATCCGGAAATTTTCGAGAGAATTTGAGATCAGCACTTGTTGAAGATGCCAGAAGATGAAGCATCCCTGATCTGTCATCCTAGTGGATTTTAACTGTTCTCCGTAGCCGTCGGAAAATCCTTGTCTTTTCCAGCTCGGGGCGTTCCTTATTCGCAGGCGACCTTGGAAGTGTTGCTGGCCGAAGGCATAAGATAATGTGTTCGTTGTAGAAGGCCTGGAACTGAGGGCCACATTGCGGTAGTCTCTTCCCCACCAGGAGTCCGAGGAGCCCAATCGAGATTGCCCTTGGCAATGGATATCAGGTAATGATATAAATGACCACAAAGCCTGCATTTGTGTATGTTCAAGGGTGTCTGGATGTGTAGTAATTCGATGCTTCTCTCTCGGCATATGTCGCAGTCCTTGTTGAATCATGCTCTCTGCCTATCAAGGACACGCGTTCGTATTGACCTTCTGAGGAAGGTTGATGGGGAAGCTTACGAGTTGCTGCCGCGCAATGATAGCTGTGCCTTTCCTGGGAAGGAAGACGTCGCCGAAATGGGGGTTGTTCTCGATCCCACAGTGTTGCACCTGGAAGGCAATATCCTCTGAAAGCGGGAAGTTTTCATGGCCGGAGAGCGAGGAAGAACTGGCTTGGTTTCAATCTGCGGTGGAAAAAAGGAAGATACCAGGGCCGGGAAAACATGCTGACTCTTTACCCTGATCAACCAAGCACTCGCAATATCCCAATTTAGCATTTTCTTTCCTTTCGCGATGATTATGGAAGTGGTCGTCTGAAATGACCTTGGGAAAAACTGTACAAGGAATGGAAAGTCCACTGGTATCGCAGCATGGAACCAGTAAGCTGTGCTACCTGGCGGATTCGCCTCGAGAGTTAAGTATCTGGGAAACGGAATAGAAGACGCATTAACCGATCTAATTGATTGAAGCCACATTGAATGCGTTGTGACGGTCGTTGTCTTCCTCGATCAATTATCGTCGACTTCGGTAGTTCAGAAGATTGAGCAACTGAGCTTGGGTCGCCAAACGAAGCAGGAGATGAGATTCCAAATCCTTCAACTGAATTAGGTAGTTATTGTACAACATCCTTGGGCTCTGACTCCAGAAATGTTCCACTTAAGGGGGTAATTGGGCGTCTGTCTGCTGCAGCTCTTCCCAACCACGTTCATTAAGAGCATGCTCCCCGCTTCCAGACATTCTCGACGCATCTGAACATTCTATCTCGACAGATTACACAATGACAAAGCTTCTTCTGTATTTCCTCGTACTCGTACAGGATTACTTCACGAGGTACTTGAGGTCACAGAGATTGGACTGCAAGAGCAAAGTATCACGGATATAGCGGGGACATTTGAGACTCGATGCGAAGAGCAAAGAAAGAAGGTCTTCAGATCTCAGATTTGGAAGCATAAGCACGGATTGATCAGCCCTTTTTAGGATTTTTGAGATATGGATGTCTTTGTAAGGCTGATATACGTGCTGCGCGCACCTGCCGACACAGAAAGAGTCTCCTGGAAGCATTAACGAACACCAAGATCTCCGTCAAGGCCAAAGAAGGTTTCGCCGTAAGATCTGATAATGGGATTCTCTTGTTTCAGAACGCGATCGTGGAAAATTTCCCATCTTGTGTAACGAAGATGATCCACGCTGCTCATTTCCAGAAACTTCAACGAACTCGGAGGATCACTAAGATCTTCTCCACTGGTGAGGCGTTATCTTCGCCTAAGAAAAAAGTGGCCGAAATTGGCACATACTTAACACTAAACGCCGTACTTCAGCAACTGCAAAACTTCCACAAAATATAATTAAATTCGCTGAAATTTGATTTCAGAGTTCTAAAGAAGTCAAACTATCTTCCAGCTAATTTTTAGTCATTTAACTACGGTTTTGTGGTTGTTCTTCGAGTCTGAAAGTAGGAAGTAGTTTTGGGAGGCACGGGCCACTTTTTTCTTAGACGAAGAGGGCGTTCGTCCTGTTATGCGCGAGCACTTGTGGCAACATCCTGCGCGGAAGGATCCCGAGACGTCGAACGACGAAGCGTACAGAGTTCATGCCTGAAGAGCGTGCTTCATCTCGTTCATCACGAGTGACTCCGTCGGTTTAGCGCAAAGTTTAAAGGCCCCTTTCATTCGCTGATCACGGATTTATGCAATGAATCGGATCTAGCCGGGGAATTTCGGAGGCCTGAATATTGAGGCAGAAACGACATTTAGTGGGACATTTCAGGCACAAATCGCTGACCTTATTTCTACAGTAAGAGCAGCCCATCAGATGTCGTCATTTTGACGGCAAAACCTCGCGAATCACCCCTCCCCTCCTCACAAACCTCATCGACGATCCTGTAACTCGTATTGTTATGACGACTCAAATAATGGCCCACGGGATCCTCAGAAATTCCCCGGATGATGATCCAAATGCATTCATAGTAACTCACAATCTTAAGGTTTCAGGTTTACAAAAGCTCATAGCTTTTCATATGGCCTTTTCTAAGTAGTAACCTGCAACAAGCACAGCAGGCTGAGCAGAATAGCGGGATAACCGCATCTGCAAATTTGGAAGCAAAATAACTTGGGTTCAGTCTTCCCAGTCGATCTGATGATGAACTTGCATGATTTCTTGGAACATCGTTGCGCAACTCGATATGTACTGTAACCTCAACAGAAAACCTATGAGAGTGGGATATCGAAAAATTATCATCCCCGATCTCTCTCCATTGGCCGATAAGATTCTGCAGCTGTCAACGAAGAAACACGACATCGTTGATGAAGCTGTTTGGCTGTCTACTTGAGAAAGAAGACAAATCATTTTCTGGGCCGCCCACACCTTCTGTCATGCACGTGTCAAAGCAACCATGAGAGGCCGCCCGAAATAATCCGTGGGGAGCTTGGCAGGATTGAAGAAATTGCGACATCGTAGGATGGCTGGATTTCCGAGCATGAATCTCGAATGTTACGAAAACGATTCAGGCACGGTTCGAAATCGAAACGATCTTCAAAGTTTTCGTTAGGATGATAAGAGATCGACCTCTCGGGGAAATGTGAGGACGAGGATCCCAAAGATTCCCAGGAACAGGAGAAAATTACGCAAAATCAGCAAGTTTATGGGAGCGGCCCGTACAAATATGCCAAGGAAGTGCCCGGACAGCGGATCCACGTTCCCTATGCGCTATTTTCTTTGGTTCGACAGCAGATGGCGTTCGACCAAACACTGCGCCTCGCCGAAGTCACTCAAGTGCGCTTTCAAAACCAAATCATGCTTCGATGGCCGCATGTCATCTTTTCATTCATCCAACTCGGCAACTGTTAGGCTGTTGCCCTCGCTGGCTGAAAAGGAGTATTCCCATACGCCAGTGCCGGTCGGTCTGCGGTCCGCTCCTGCTCCAAATCCTTGAAATCGAGCACATCCTCCTCGAATCAGCATAGCGGGCCCGATTATTCGTGTCTTCTGCTGCACCAGAGAGAAAGTATCACATCGCTAGCACGGCCGCTATCGAAGGCTTTCCCAACCAACATCCCTGATCACCGACCGCTGCACCAGCTCCGCAATTCCATGCGCTATGATAAGTTGGCTAAATCAAGCGAAAATCGACAACGCATCAATGTCTCACAACACTAACCAGCTACGCGAAGTAGCATAAGTGAGCGACTCTCCCACACCCTCCTTCCACAACAAATTCCCATTTTCTGCTTCACATTCTTCCCATATGCCTCAAGCGTTCACCGCATCACAGGACCTTTCCTCTCGAAATTATTGTCTGCAACCACCCAAAACACTTGGACTATAACCTTATCAACGACATATAATTTCTACTGCAGCCGCTGGCATTAGTAGTCGACAACAAACCCACAGAACGCACCATATCGACCCAAAGGAGATTCCAGAGAGATTTTCCGTTTCATTTAGGACCCAATGACTTGTACTCTGACCCTACCACCGGTTAGCATGACAGGATCAGGATTCGACCCAGAGAAGCTTTCCAGGACCAAGGCTGCCGCCAGGTATATTCTTTTTTTTCTTCACGCATTTGCTGCCATTTTGCAAGAGACCGAATATCATGTTGTTCGAGCACAATGTTTTTCCTTCTGTTTTAACGCAACATCCAACATCACCTGGACTTCCAAGGAACTCCATTTTGTCGGCTCTTCCCCACATTTCCAATGGTTGGATTCCAGAGGATTTCTTTCTTCGTGTGCCAGTCACGTTATACTGCCAAGGCCAGATCAGGTGACCCCACCCCAACTCCCTGTTTACCGGCCAATCCCGGCCTTCCGGCGAGATCCCAATGCGGCACGGGTAAGTATCACCCATCCCGACACTCTTTGCCGCCATGCACCAGATTAGATGCATGCTCCGGAGATCCCATTGGCCATTGAGGACTTCCGTCCTATGGAGACCAATCAAGAATTGTTTCGAAGGTACATCCGTACCTTGAACATTGTGATTGCTACTAGCTGAATCACGTGGCGATCCATACTTCCGTAGTCATACGAGATGCGCGTCCGCAATTCCTGCCGACACATCATGTGACCCAGTTCGAGCCGTATTTGCCCTGGATCATCCTGTGCCCTGATGAGGCAAGGCCTACACATGAGGACAGTGTCTTGGTTGACGTTGCTCTTCGACATCCTGTCCGAGGTTTCATGCGTCCGCACCCAGGTACTCCATGCTCACATTGTAGTGTCCTTCGACAAACATCCACTGAAGGCCCCTGATGGATTTGTCACCTTGACAAGCCGTTGGATGAATGGACCATTTTTATTCCCGGACTCCGTGTGGACACTTCCGTGACCTACTCTGCCTTGAAATGGAAGTGACCGTTGCCAGCCGGTGATGAGAGGGTCTATCAGGCATTCATTCATGCCATTGAGTACGTACACCTGCTCAACGCCGACTACATAGTCTGGCTCGCTACTCCCTTTATTGGCGACGGAGAATAAACTAACCATATGCCTTGTGCTTCTTCGTTACAGAGCCAAGTTCCTTTGGACCATTGGTAATCTGGAGCCCAAAATTGGATGCCTTGGATACCCTCCTTCCGTGGATGATGTCGAACTGTTGGCTCTTGACCTTTGTGTACTTCGACCAAGTCTGGTTCTCCCACTGCTGACTGTTCTTGGAACTCCTCCAGGCTCTAACTTGTACTATCGACACACCTGGTCTGTAAAGTAATCTATGCCCAATTGGTCTTGACAATTGCTGACCCAGTCATGCTGCAGGAACTTGGAACTGATGTTGTACTGTGTTGTTTTATTTCATTTGTCTTGTGACTGGTTTTTCTCGAGTAGTGGCTGCACAGAACACTAACCCTGATCGTGTAGTGGCTTCAGCCTTTCAAATGGGGCCACCTTCCGTGGAATGCCTGGATTTTCTTTGCGTCACACAGAACCTAGCCAGGGACAAGAGAGTGGATTATTCTGGAACAACGAGTCTGGTGAAGGTCAACAGTACTCACACCAAGACCCAGCACATGCCCACAATGGATTTGATACTCTCCATTTCCACGTGAACAAGAATGGAACCGAAGGCACCATTTCAAGCAACAGAAGCCAGTGGAATGCTTCCCCAGCTCATGTTGAGCCTGAGCAAATGTCCCGTCTTCCATCCCAGGAATCCACAGGAGCACATGCCCAGAGAGCAAACCATGCATCCTCTTATGATCAGTCCCGATCTTCGAGGTTGTACGCAGCTCAGATCCCATGCATATCATCAAGATCAGATGTCACAGGTAGATCCAGCCCTGTAGACTCGGGTTTGTATACTCCGACCCACCAATTGGAATTTCAAGCTTTCGACAGCTTCTCTTTTCCGGGTTCAGAGGATGTATCCGCAGGGCACCCAATTTTCCACAGAGATTCCAACCATGGACTTCCACATTCCAGTGTTTCATTGAGTGCAGGACCATCTTTCAGTACTATGTTTGCCACTACGGATGACAATTTTGCGTCGTTGCCCAATGGATCAAACAATCTGGCCAGCCATGTACCCGTTTCACAGGACTCCGTGATCTTTAACCCCAATACGATCATCGACACTGACTCTCCGACCTTGTGGAGTGACAACATTATCCTGGAATCTCAAAGATCATCACCTGCTCTACTCGAGGACTGGGTTCTCCCTCCCCCACAGATGATGACTTCAGCAACAAATAGCCCTTTGAACTACTCGCCAAGTCTTGAAGACCTATCCCCTAGGTACGTTCAGGACTTTCCAGATTTGGTGGATTTGCCCCCTTACACGACTGGTGACAGGGTTATGAGAAAGCCGGTTGGCCCCAGGCAATCCAAAGTTGTAAGCGACTTGGCTTCCAGACAGCAGCGCATTCAAGGGACTTCCGAGACATCCGATGAATCCTTTAGGGTAGGTCGCTCGAGTCTTGAGATTGACAACACTGCCCGGGATCATCCATTGTACCAGAATGTCGCCCCAAAGGCCGATGGACTTTACCACTGCCCATGGGAAGGCCAGGACGGCTGCCAGCACAAGCCGGAGAAGCTCAAGTGCAACTACGAGTATGATCCTTTTCAATTCCTCTTCTCCCCCTCCACAATGCTAATTATGTTGTCTGTGTCAGCAAATTCGTGGACTCCCATTTGAAGCCATATCGATGCAAAGTTGTTGCTTGTGAGAACTCCCGTTTCTCTTCCACGGCCTGCCTCCTCCGTCATGAGCGTGAAGCCCACGCCATGCATGGACATGGCGACAAACCCTACCTCTGTACATATGAAGGATGCGAACGCGGTGTTACCGGAAATGGCTTCCCACGCCATTGGAATCTCCGGGACCACATGAAGCGGGTGCACAATGACCCAGGAACAACAACCAAGAGCAACGACAGTGGATCCCCTCCCCCTTCTAATCCTCCTACCAGAGGCAAGAAGCGTAAGGCCGAAGCCACTGAAGGTCCGTTTGTGGAGAAGGGCTTGAAGAGAATCACAACGCCACCGGTCGTTACTGTCCAACCACAGGAGCCAAGCTTAATTGATCGTTATTCTCAAAGCGAACAAAGACTCCAGGAGATTGTCAAGCAACTCAATGACCCAAGGAATACAAGCAACATGACATTGCTCCGCAGTGCCAGTGATTGCATCAAGGTAATGGCTCAGACAACCCAGCGCATCAATGCCGCTCCGGCCATGAACTCCCAACAGCAGACCGGCTGAAGGACTACACAACTCAATGGAATTGAAGGATTATTGTGAGTACCGAGGAATAACGGATCTTGATCCCCTCTACCCCTTGCCTTACTTTCCTTCACCTCATCGTTGCCATGCTAACTGTCTCGTCGACAGAGAATACACGACTTTTACATGGCCATTTCGATCCCTGGATTTGATCATAGTATAGCGGTTATCAGTACGCATACTTCCAAGGATATCGACAGTCAAGTCATGCAACCAGTCATGCACACAAGCCAGGATACATCCGTGTTAAGCCATGGACATTGCCGAGGATTTAAGCCAGGAGAGCCGATGGATTACCGTATGGATTCCCAGATGATGCCGTGGATATTTTCCGGGTGAAGAGCCACATGGATGCCGCACATGGAAGTTTACTGCCGCAAGGGAAAGAGATAGATAGAAGAAGGGTGCAGGGATCGGTAGATTGATTGCTATATGTTGTATTGCTTGCATGTGTGATATTTGTTTGATTGTTCAGGGGCGGGACTCGAGGGAGAAGGTCATGGGGAATTGTGGAGGAAGATGGATAATGGATGAAGGATTGATAGATCATAGATTTTGCTTCTTCCAACAACAAACCACAAAAGTTACTTGCTGCCTTAGGCAGTTGTCCCTACCTTATCTCTTGTCATCATCGGTACTGGTCTCCATCTTCACTCTGCTGTGAAACCTTGTCTATGTACATGCAGACAATGTGATGCACTAGCAGATGAGGTACAATGTACTGCCAGGAATTACGCCATTCGTCCGAGTTTTGAGTGCTCCTTTTAGAAGTGAAGCTCCTGTCAGCCCTCTGATTTGAATTACCAACTTTATTTTCAGCCATTCAAGACAACGATATTGAAGAAAGGTATGTCCTGTCCGGATCCACATACCCAATCCCTAGGTTCAATTGAACAGCCCAGACCACAACTGGGAAAGAGAAGAACTTGAATGGTGACCACATGATTTCAAGAACACGATTCGGCCGTTTCTAGTCGATTACGCCGAGTTTTTGAAGGTAGGCCTTTCAAGGATATGCGATCTGGCTCATCTCGACAACTGCACAATCAGCGCTCCTGCTTGTTTCGCTGTCTTTTGCATCCAATTTCTCTGTGATAATATTAGGCTCATTGACTCCATCGGTGCTGGAGCCTGCACTGAGAATAGTTTGGGGCTGCTGGCGGTCGTAGTTCGTCTCCAGTATAAGGAAGTAGCAACACACGAAGGCTACACCCATCCCAGTGGCGCGCAACCACTATCAATATTTCAGTACTGTAATACCAAGAAACGAAGAGGTTCTGCTTACGAGAGTCCACTTCTAGCCTTGTCTGGTATTGATGACAGCAGCAAAGACAGGAGCTAGCGTTCCTGAAGATGCCAGACTTAAACGATAGACGGCGAGAAACAAGGGCCGTTCGTTGGCAAACCAAATATCAGTCATGCTATTTTCGCATAATTTTTCCACAGGGGCTCCAAAGAATCCTTGTAAGATCTTCGTAGCCAAGTAAGGTGCGTTGGTCGTACACAAAGGTGTGATTCCCATTATTATGATCGAGACCCCCAATGATATGAAGTAAGCAGGATGCTTTCCATATTGCAACGCCAGAACCTGCCAGACAATGCAGCCCCAGCCATAGAAGAACATGGCTCCAGTCCCCGAAACTAAGTCGCTCACTGTGAGACTTGGGGCTTTGGCGATTGGAGTTGTAACACTATACACAGCAGAGGATGGAAAGACCATCATGACTGTGTACATGACGATGCATGAAGTTTGGAGCAGCTTCCGCTTTCATGACCAATTTAATGGATCTTCGGGGTCGTCTTGGGAAACGTCAGTTGATATTCCATATGGGAGGAAAAAGGACTATACCAGAGGGTAGTGGGACGTGAAGAACGTCTTGTGCTGCTGCGGAGTTATGTCCTCGATGACTGCCATGATGACAAGTTCTCAAGTGTGAAGGAATGAATAGCTCAAAGGAATAGCAAAAAGATATCGAGATCTAGAGCTGATTAGGGTCGAGATGCTGGTCACTCTAGGCCGTCTGCGCTTGCACGGCCAGATATGAGAGATAGGACAGCCCTTTGGGGCCTACTTTAGTATCAAGCGCTAAGAGCGGGAGGGAACCGTTCAAGGATATTGGTAGTACATGCTTCAACAGCGCATTAAATCACCCATCTGTAGAGGACACTGTGGAAATCCTTGAATTGCTGTGACGCGTATTACTGGAAGCGGGAGGTGGATCTACCGGATGCAACTGTAGTTGATAAAAAATCGTCAAAGGCAAACCGAACCTCGCCCGCACAGTTATTAAAGTCTCCGTACTGCAGATAACACCATGCATCGTCCATCTGAGATTCCAACACTACTCCTTTTCGAGCGATTAAAGCCTCAATCTTGGGGGGGTTTTTTATATCAAGGGCCGTCTGACTCTAGGTCTTCTCAATCGCTCATACACCATGGATGGATGATTGGAAGGCTTTCGTGGGGTGGTCTCCCACTTTGGTGGCTGAGCCTGTCCAATCACGACGGATAGAAAAGCTTATTGCCCTCAATATTTTGGAAGAGAACATCGAATTGACTGGCGTCCAGATCCACGTCGAAGTCGATATTATCGAGTGAAGAATAATGAAAGTCAGTCCACGGAAGTTGGACCTGGCCGAAAGTGTTCCCAGATGAAAAGGCATTTGAACCCTGAGCCGTCATGTTGGAGTTTGTCACGGGATGATTCATAGACTGGGTCGAAGTTAGAAAATCTCGAGGTGGCGACGGATATTTAGGTAGATCGGTTTCAGGAGCCCTTTGCGGCTTGGCTCCATCTCGTAGAATGTCCTTCAGTTTTCGGAGGCCCCTTGTTGCGATAGTGCTTTCCTGTTGCTGTTCTCCATCTTCTAGTAACCTGAAGCATTCCAATATCTCCTCCTTCCGTTCCTTTGCTCGCGGTTCCTCACGGTTGAAGCAATAGTCCATGACTAGAATTGTCAAGGAAACAAAGACATGGTGGTTGATCGTCCATATCTTAACAGAATCAACACGGCTGTTAGAAGCCATCATATTCTTTCCGATCTCGATGACTTTCCGAGCAGATCTGAGGCAAACCATACGACTATATGCAAATCGCGGATCCTGGGCCCCAGGTATGAGGAAAGGTCGATGGAGACGAGAGAACCTGGTGTGGGCACCAAAGTGCGCCATATTCCGCTGTCGAGCAAGGAGAACCATCTTTTTGTTCGGTCCGCCTTGTCTTTGGGCTTGAGGGTCGAAGTAGGTCGGGAAACGACGGATTATCTCCTCGTATTTCCCATCGACTTCACTCATGAGTCGATTGAGCTTGGCATCGAACTCCAACACCAATTCGAAAGGCAGTTCCTCAACACCGGCGCATCCGCAATCCCACGCAGCATCAACAATTTCCCGGAACACTGCTGAGCCTTTGCAACGGTAGATGTAATATGTCATCTCTGTCGGTTGATCCACCGGCTGTTGGTAATCACCTCGAGTGTTGATTGCAGAGTCATTTACATTGCTTGGGTACTCGACAGTCATCTGCTTGGGTGAAATCGAATAGGTTCCGCATTGAGAGCCGCTCATGAAAGACAAAATCCTTCGCAATCGTCAGTAAATGAGCAGGTTCTCAATAGATGAAAACCCACCAGTCTGTTGAGCAGATATGCCACCAGATCCTTCTCTTCACTTCCAGCTCCACCCAGTCCACCTGGGTATTCTCTCGGCGTTTCTTGTTTGCATCGGAATCAATTTGGTGAAGTCCCAATGCTCGTGCTGTATGCGTCACAGTTGCTAATAACGTTCTGAGTGTAGCGATCGCACCGATATTGGGCATTACTGCAAAATCTTGGAGTCAGCATATTCTTGACAAAGGAAGGACAGAGCCAGAGGGGGGTTGTGGAGTTTCGAAAAACTAGTCTACTTGAAAGATATCCCCTCTAGAGTAGAGATCGGGAATAGAACTCGCGAAATGCCACGCAATAGGAGACAAGCCATTCCAAAAATATACTTACGATGCTGAGCTATGTATATTAGACTTTGAAGTGTTTCGATAGTTGGGTTGGCAAGACAGTTGGCCGCGGACAAAGCGTCTTGAGCACTGTGAGATGACAAATCAACATCTGCATTCCTTGAAGTAGGAGACTGGAGAGGCATACAGTAAGGTCCACTTGTGACAGTACGACATTGACTCGGCGTGCTTGAAAAAAAGACCAGATGATTTCGAAGAGAAGTAGGCAGTAAGTGCGAAAATAGTGGATATGAGAGCTGCGTCAAAATTTCGGAGTCAGTATTGCCGAATAAGGTAGAATTTGGAGTGGTGGGAGTGTCTTATGAGTCGTCTAGACATGTCTAGAGAGTTCAAAATTCTCGAGACATCCGAGACAGAAAACACTGCTCCGAGAATTACACTTACCTAAAGGTCCAAATTCGGGCTGTCGATTATGCTCGATACTTGTATAGAGTGTGTCGAAGTGTTTCCTGACTGTTGGGACGTGAATGATATGGTAGATCCAGAGGATCTCGTCAAAGAAGAACTCTAGAAGAGCCTCTCCTTGACTGCGAGCAGGCAGCGCTGCCGCGATATGTATCTCGTTCAGTGAAGTTGGGATACGGGGCCTGGTGAGGGCAAATATAAACGACCCAAAGCCTTCAGCAATCTTGGCTCTCGTTGCAAAGGTACCCTTGGAATTGAAATTAAGCATAATTCTGTCCCATTCGGAGAAACACCAACTTACATTTGGCGGACTAGGCTCGTGCTCGAAAGCATCCGTTTCTAGCCATGTCACTGTTTTTTTCTCAAGTTCGACATCGTCAGATGTCTCGGTCCTGGTAATTACTGAAGGAAAGATCAGCGGATGGTAGTGCCGGAAACCGAAATACTCACAACGTACTGCCTGGAGATTTGTCGAAGTCGAGACTCGTCGCTCGCGTCGCTCAGGAGTGGTTTTCGTCGCAAGTAACTCCTCAAGTTTTCTCACTCGAGAATTCAGCTCATCAATCTGTTGACTATCTAAGGGTCAGTATCTGATTGTGATAGGCCAATGCCGAAGCCGTACCTCGAGGATCCAGAAATGGGTCTGTCCACAGCGCCGAAGGCTTGACTCGGATCTAGCCAAAGTCAGAAGACAATCCGTCAATATTGCAGAGAAAGAGCTTTTACCAGAGGATGATGAACAAGCTAACTTGCGGGCTCGACAATTGGAACACGGAGACCCTCGATCGCATTTTAACTTCTTCTTCCGGCACCAGAAGCAGGAGACCTAGAGACCGAGAGACTGATTAGCATGTAGGAGGCTTGGTGAGAAGAGCAGAACACACTGGCTCTTGACGACGAGCTAGATTCTCACGACTGCCCTCTGATTCAAAAGCTTCGGAAGAGCGCTTCATGGTGAATTTTATGGCATTGATATGAGATGGAAATGAGGATTGATGTGAATTTGTTCAATTGAGTTGGGAGGTTGATGAGTAGAGGCAAAGGGTCCGGGATCCGCGGAGAATCCGCCCCACTTTTATTCGGCATGCCACTTTCACGTTTCCCTTGGCGTCCTGCGACAGCATCACCACATCGCCATGGAAGCTCCGTGGGTGGGCTATTCACGATCTTGACTTCTCGTAAAGAGGCAAGGCGCAAGTGCGCAATGGCGATGGAAGGCCCACTTCTTGCTCTACCGGTATGGGAGTTCCGTGGATTCTTCGTCACGCCGAGGTGGACACAATTTGCGAGTGCGATATTGAAATGGCCGAGCCTGGAATATAAGTAGCTCCATGTGGCCGCTTCTGCCGTTTGGCTCTTAAGAAATATCATCAGCTCATCAATCATTCAGTTGGAAATATCATCAGCCCATCAATCATTCAGTTGGATTGAACACTTCCTCTTATCCCACAATGTCGTCAAAAGAGTACCAAGATCCAGACCCAGCGCTTACAGACCTGGAGGATGGCTCTGAGAAGTTTTCCGAGCCTCCCCAAGCAGAGAAAGAAGAGCACCAGACAGAGTTCACGTTCGTTTCTCCCTTCCAGCTAGCAAGAGTCCTCTGCTCACTTCATCCAGTCCACGAGCCTGTCTCGTCCTCCTTGGTGCCTTCAGCGCCATGTTCTGCTCAGTTGGCTTCGTCAACGCATTCGGCATCTTCGAAGAATACTACCAATACCACCTTCTCACCAACCAATCTGCTTCCCAAATCTCCTGGCTCGGCTCCTTCAACATATTCTGCATGTTTGGCTTCACCCTTCTCGTCGGCTGGCTAAACGACAAACACGGACCCAGCATCCTCCTCATTATCGGTTCAGTGACCATGCTCTTCGCATTATTCATGACCTCGCTCTGCCATGACTACTGGCAGCTTTTCCTCGCTCAAGGCTTCCTCTTCGGCATCGGGCTCTCCTTCGTGGTCCTCCCAGCATTCGCCACAGTCCCATATTACTTCATGAAAAACCGATCGCTCGCAATGGGCATCACTGTCTCTGGATCATCGCTCGGAGGTGTTATCTGGCCCATTGCCCTGAAGAACCTCCTATCTAAGATCGGATTCGGCTGGGGAGTGAGGGTAGCTGCGTTCATCATGCTACCCCTTCTCGTCGCCGCCTGTCTCTCAATCCGTCCACCCGCGCAGAAAGGCGGAGCTACGAAGACTAAACCCAAGCCAGATCTCTCAATCATCAAACACCCCGTCCTAATCCTGCTCGCCATCGGCCTCTTCTTCATCTACCTAGGTCTCTTCTCGCCCTTCTTCTACATCACATCCTGGACTATATCCCTGGGACTTGATGCCAGTCTGGCATTCTACATGATATCCATCATCAACGCCGCTTCTCTCTTCGGTCGCATCCTGCCCGGCCTCATAGCCGACAAGTTCGGTGCGTATAACATGATGATCCTGTCTGCCGCCTTCTCAGGCCTAGTCTGCTGTTGTTGGACGAAAGCCACCTCAATGGGCGGGATTGTTGTTTTGTCTTTGGCGTATGGATTTGCGTCTGGTGCTGTGATCGGACTGCAAGGCGCTTGCTCGGCGCAGATTGTCAAACCGGCTCAGTATGGGGTTGCGATTGGGGGTGTGATGGCGGTCCTGTCCATCGCGGGACTAATCGGCTCACCTATAAACGGCTGGATTTTGGGAGCGTATGGATATCTTGGCCTTTCGCTGTTTTCGGGCCTTGCTATGCTGGTTGGTATGGTGATTTTGGTGGCGGCGAGATTGAAACTAGACCGAAAGATGCTGGCTAATGTGTGAAAGCGTGGAGAAGACCAGGCTGGATATGTGAGGAACATGTAATCTTACATGTACTGTACTGTACATAGTGTATATAATAGACAATAGACGAATCTCCATTCACTGATACTTCTCAAAACTTTGTTCAATCACGGGAAGGAGGATATTTGCACCTGAATGTCAAGAAGTTGAATCGCTCAAAAAGATTGAACGTTTGAAAATAGGCTGTCGGTCTAAAGAGCGAATTCTCGGGAATTCCTGTCGAGTGGTACAATTTATGTTTTTTGTTACCGAATTAGGCATATTCCACTTGGATTTCACTTGGATACATCTGAAAATCCTTGATAGCTGACTTTGATTCATTGCATTGACCCGCTTGAAACGACATGCACTCAATAAAATCCAAAGCAAAGAAATTCTATGGCTTAATACCAGTACGCCATCCAACTTTCATATAAGTCTCCATCTTCAAACCTGTCGAATTCCTCACCAAATCATCATCCAAAACGACCTCTCCAGGAGGATACAAGACGATGACTGTACTTCCACTAGAACACCGGGGAGTCAGTAATTTCCTAATCAAAAATGTCTCAAGAGCAAACGGCGTGCTTTTCCCCGTACGGGGAAAGAGCGGGAGTAAATGGGGTGAGTATATGAGAGAAAACATGAATGAGATCGGGAAGTACAAAAACAAATAGCCGATGTTCCTTACCCATAATAAAACGCCCCCAAGCACTGGCCTCTCCTCACTTGAGCACCTACATCCACCCCATTCACATACTTGATACTTCCCACCAACATCGCGCCCACAGCCACAATCGCAATCGGAGATCCAGTAGAAGACCGCTCAACGATCATGACGGATCGCTTGTTCTCACAGAACACATTTAATATCCCTTGCTGTTCAGGGTTTCGGAGTCAGCATGGCTACACTATGAAAGGGTTAGGAGTACCGAATTTGTTTCAGAAGCGAGGATTGGACATGATCCTCCTCACTACTCCTGAAACATTCTGTAATAGGAAGGAGAATCCGAGAACACGAACCTCATTGATTGCCTGTGGGTTCACGGTGTAGTAGGCGCCGGGGATATCCCTGATATTCCTCACGGTTCCAGAGACTGGCGCGTGCCAGCGGTGGTAGTCTTGTGGTGCAAGACGTGCAATAACAATAGATCCTCCATCGAATTGGGCTGCCAGTTGAGGATCACCCAGCAGTTTCTCCAGCGTGAATCCGATGCCCTTGATCCAATATTTAGTTGCCAGATCGATCGTTGGGAAGGCTGTCAAACGACAATCAGCAGGCGAGGAGGTGACGAGATCATTCTCCGGTTCTGCAATAGGACGAGCAGATTCCTTGATTTCGCGGGCAAAAAAGGCGTTAAAGGTAGGATATGCGGCAGGGTCTGGTTGTACCAACTCGTCGAGTGTGCCAGCAAGATCAAAGGATTGGATGAAGGGGACAATATGCGCTTTGCTCGCGGGGGAGTCGTATTCCTTGCCCATCTTCTCCGATTCGTTCTTGAGAAGCTCGAGTGTTTTCTTCCAATGCAACATCTTCTCTTGCTCGCTGCCGTAGTAGAGGAGGTGCATGCCGACACGCACGTACATACTCATAGCTTCGAAGGTCTTCTCTCCAGTCTGACGATCAATAACATAGTTTCCTAGATGGAACTTGTTTTCGACTGAGGCGATTTTGGACGAAGGGAGGAACTTGGAGAGCCATGCGTGGGACGCTTTGTCGGTGGACGAGCCATGGATGTGGCTTTTGGGAGGAACGCTGTGGTCCTGTGCATCTGTCGTGAGGGTCTGCAGCGCGTTGGCAGAGGCTTCGAATCCTTCATCTGTGAGGGGATGGGGTTCTGGGGACTATTTATTAGAGATATTATAAATAGAAGAGTATCAGGAATGAAACAAACCGTAGTCCGTCGCAGTGGGGTTGATGTTCTCATTTTCGGCCATCTTTGCCGTAGGTAGACAAGAGAGTGATGAGAGAGATTGCTTCAATGAATTCCCAAAAGATTTCATTTTATTACTAGAAGGTAAGGTAGGAAAGGATGAACGGTATGGAGGGGAAGGAGCTTGATATGAGACTTGTGGCTTACCGTTGCGTCAGAAGCGGGCTATCTCCCTCTTTGCAAGGATAGGAAACATGGGAAGCCGGGCCATTATTGGAGAGGATAGTGAGTGTCCCAATCCGGGTCAACCATCAAACGAGGGCGTTCCAAAGTTGGCACATTCAATCGTTCACCCGCAACCAAAGTTCGAAAAGCATGGTGTATCTTGGTTTCTTGGCAAAAAACAAGCTTTCGATGCACGCGACCCCTGGTCTCTCGCTTACTAATATTCACCAGCCACAACCGTCCCAGCCTTATCGAGCCACATCACATAAATCCGTCGGATTATCTTGCAAGGCCAGCTCTTTTGAATCGTTCATTCAACTTCGACGATTCGAAAATGGCACGACTCTCATCAACAGGAACTGCCAGCCCAGATCCTACCACAATAAACCTAAGCCGCATGCTAGCCCGCCTACAACATATACTCATTACACCTGATACCGACACAGAGGCGAAGTTACGAAGCTCAAGCTACGAAAGAGAGAAAGTTGGGACAGTACGTTCATATTGCTCATATTGCTATATATCAACATTGGATCTAAACAACTCTAATCCTTCACTCGAATTAGAACATTGAATACGCGCGGACCTTACTCCTACGGCTCGAACAAGATGCCCTCCAAATAAAGGTCCAGAGCAAGAAGCAAGAAACCCAGACAGATCTTGTACGGAAACGCGATGCCCTGGATCGGTTATCCGAACGTCTGAATGATCTAAACCAATTGAACGATTACGAACACTTCGACTCAGATGCAGATAGTTCAGAAGGAGAAGATTTATTAGGTGACGACACACCGGGCGACGAAACGTCAACGGATGACCAGGCATCGCATAACGATCTTACCCCACCGCCGACAGCTTCATCCTTAGCACAGTCAACGCAATCGCTGAATCTAGATGAACGATCGAATTCCGACCCAGATCGAGAGATCCGCGATACCCAAGATGAAATCCTTCTCGAATCCACCCTCCGCTCCCGAAATCCCCGCGCAGAGCTCTTCGCTCCCACCACCACATCCATCTCCACAGGAATCAGCACCGCAACGGCCGAAGCCCTCTTGACACACAACCGCACCGAGCAAGAATCGCTTACCTCCTCCCTCCTATCCATGGCTCAACAGCTCAAAGCCTCCTCCAACGCATTCGCCAGTTCCTTAGAAGACGAGAAGGGGATTCTGAATAGAGCAACAGAGGGACTGGATAAGAATGAGCTGGGCATGGAAGCAGCGCAGAAGAGGATGGGGTATTTGAGGACTATGACGGAAGGGAGGGGGTGGTGGGGGAGGATGATGATGTATGCGTGGATTGCAGGGTTGATGGTGCTGGCGCTTGTGATTGTTTTTGTGTTGCCTAAGCTACGATTCTAGACCATAGCAACAGGGCCTTGGAGGTTGAGGTACAAGCAAGTCGTTCTCTAGAGCAGAGCGATTGATGCGGATACAGGATGGGAGTTCAGGACCGGAGTATGGATAGGGATGTTTTGATGCTGGGATGTACGCATATCATGAGATGAATTAGCAAGCAGAGATACCAACCCCAATATCGAAATTTATGAAATCATCGTTCTATTAACCTAGTGCCTTGTATGTATGTGTAAAGTGACCCTTGGAATGACCCGCTGACGAAACAAAGGAAAAGTTGGACGCCAGCTCCTCCATAATGAAAAGTCATTACGAATTTTGAAGTGAGGAAATGAAAAGAAATGCGAACATATGAAGGTATGCCGAGGGAAACGCAGCCACACCTCGATGCCAAATGTGAAATGTGAAGATATGAGCAAGCCTCAGAAACCACAAGCATCGCGATTCATCTCCTGCTCAGCCTTCGGCTTAAGACCAAGGCCCTTCCTCAACAATCCCATAGCCTTCTGCGCAAAGCTCAATTTCGGCTTCGCATTGAACGTCCTCAAGCCTTTAAAACGGTCTTCAATCATGAGCGTTTTCTTCTTGGCATGGAAGATGACGAGGTGGAGGTGCGATTGGTTTGCAAAGAAGGACGAGGAAGAGTATATCGCTTTTCGATATTAACGAAATGTCTATCGTAAGCCGGCATGCCAAGGCCTGAACGAAAAGGCTTGGGGAGGCGAATGGTGTTATTTAGAAAGAGGATTTGGGGCGTGTGGTAGTGTTGTGTTAGGGAGAGATTGGAGAAGGATTCGGGTGATGAGACAACCCTAGCCCAGTCGTATGGGCTGAGGAGATGGAAAGGGGCTGGGAGAACAAACAGTCTCTATGCTGAGCAAACGACATACTTACTCGGATCCGGATCTGGTCGATGCGGAGCTGGAGATCGAAATAACGCTGCGGCTGGACTTAGAGCTCCGAGCTGACTTGGGAGAGGAGCTATCGTAGTTATCCTCCACTTCTGAATCTGTGTCATAGATCAGACCCTCTGTGGCATTCGTCATCTCAGTATCCTCTTTGTCGTCCTTGGGGCATCCCAGGGGACTCTTCCCCGCTGGCAAAGCTCCGACGGGGCGGCCGAGCAAGGGGGCATGGTACTTGAACTTGCTTTCGTCATGCGGAAGTCCATCGCAGCGATCATCCCAAGCAGTGCCTGTAACGCGGAGAAAGAACGCTTGGAAATCTCGGAAAGCATCATCGAACCACTTAGGTTTACATTCGTCGCGCCAGAGAGCAGCTGGACGGCCGGGCGATGTGAGCTTAGCTCCGACCATAAAGGTGGGAGGCTTTGCAATGGATTCGAAGAGCTGGAGGCACAAATCAGTGATTAAACATTGGACGCAGGGTAAATATGTCAGCGGGCTTACGTAGATGGTGTATTTCTCGGCTTTGACGAGGCCGGAATTGTTGATGCGGGTGCAGACGACCTTGTACTCGAAACCGTCCGCATCATAGTGGATACGATGAAGTCCTGGGAGTTTGAAGTGTTAGTGTTTGAATCGTTGAGACAAGGGGAGAGGGCTTACTGTGGTCAGCTAACTCATTGCAAGCCCGGACTCCCTCCTCAAAACTCTCTCGGTAACGTTGCTGCGCCTTGTGCGATTGATTGACTCTCTTCAGGACCCGGTCCAAGGTATACCCCTTCTCAGCTCTGGCACGCTTCTTCTTCTCAACACCGTTGGCAAGGCAATCGTCAAGCCAGTCCTGAACAACAATACTGCATTGACGACCAAGTCCCCAAGCCTTTCTGACTGCAAAATAAAGTTAGAAAGAAGTTGTACTAGTGGGTGAGGGCGGGACGAACCCTGCGGGGTCTTCTTCTTGTAATCTTCGATGGTGCAGATCAAATGAGTTGTGTTGTCAGAGACCTCTGCTTCGTACTCTCCGCCATGAGCTTTGATCCAGCGAGCGATGTCCTCGTGGGACCATCCATGTCCGAAACTGCCAGAACACGAGAAGATCATGCCATTGAAGATCTGCTTGACGGACTTCTCGGCCTTGGCTTTGCGGATTTTGATGGGGTTGGGGGCGACTTTTTGAGAGGGGGCTTTGGTGAGTTTGGAGGCCGCTTCGGAGCTGGGCTTTCGGGGTGCCATCTTGAGTGATGACTTGGATATTCGGAAGTTGTGGGGTGCTGTGTATGTGATGATGCTAGGTGAGCTTGTCAGAGATGTCGTGGTGTTGGAGATGACGAGCGAGTGAGATTGTGAAGTAGTGAAGGGGTAAGAGTGATGGATTCCTTGTAGGAATGGTGATGGCGTTGAAAAGGAGTGTCGATGCAAGTGACCAAGCGAAGCGAGGGAAGGCGGATCAAGCGAGGTGGAAGAAGTGTGTGGGCGAAGCAGATGGGTCGATGACAACACACCGAGCCTGGAAATAAAACTTCCCCTGAAAAGCGATGGAGATGTGGCGATGAAGTGAAGAGAATTGGAGAATATGGTGAGAGGATCACCCACTGCCAGCAAACTGATAATGAGGAGTGATAGGATAGATGAGGTTGTGCTGATGATGAGAGACGTTGTGGTACATGTGGTGGAATGAAAGATAGTGAACTTACTGCAACGTTTGAGAGGTGTTCTGGCTGCTTGATCTTGTTGTCGAGGGAGACGATGCTGCTTGGCGATGAGATTGTGCTCATGGTATGAAGAAGTGGAAGGATCGTTGATATGTAGTTACGGAATCGAGAAGAGTCGATGAGAAGATGGCTGTGGGAGGTTGTTAAAAATATTGGCGGGTGTTCTCGTTTTCGTCGTCGATTGCAGGTGCTGAACAGTCCGAAGTCTTCTTATGGAGCTGCAGAAGATGGTATCGACAGACGGAAGAGAGGTATGTTGCAAAGTGGAGAAAAGTTGTGTCATAGAATGGAAGGCGCCGATGAAGATGCGGTTAAAGTTGGTGCTTTTGTAGATGGTTGAGGAAGTTAGATTCCGAAATCAGTCTTCGGTTTTGACGTTGAAGAGTAAATTGAATTAAGACGGTGCAACAGTAGAAAGTCAGACCATTGATGTGTCTTGGTGCGGCTGGGGTGAGGGGATGGTTCCGAAACCCGGGGAAAGGCTATGATCGAGTGAGGGGGACTTGGAAATCTCAATGCGAATCCCATTCGTTGCGGCTTCGCAAAAATTTCTCAGGAGTAGCTGATTGCGGGTTCCACGTCATTGAGTAGGGATAAAAATATCCGCAAGACTAATGTTCCATTCCCATTTGACCACAATTGGCCTAATAGGGATGGATAATGGGGAAGCAGTTTAAAAGAGGGTGGGTCGGTTCAAATCACATGACCATAAGAACAAAAGGGGCTGAAATTCAACGAGGATTGAGCTACCCATCATTTTACCTTACACTTTTAGCCGCCCTTATAAACGCCTCTATCTTCGCAACGCTTTGAACACCACCATCCTCAACTCCACTGCTCACATCAACGCCGATGATCCGATCACCCAGCTCGCCAACTGCGCGAACCGCATCAGCGACATTTTCCGGATTCAAGCCCCCAGCGAGCATGACCCTAAGTCCTTGATCTTTTGTGAGACTTGCTTTGACTTGAGCCATATCCAGCTTTTGGCCCGAACCGCCTGATGCGGAATCAAGTAGAGCCGCGGTGTGATAGCCTCTTCGTCCAAGGCCAGGTTGGCCAGGCTTAAAGCTTCGAATCACAGGGACCGGGATGAGGTTTGCCCACTCCAGGGGCTCGTCGCCGTGCAGCTGTACGATATCCAGGTCATATGCCTTCTGCAGTTCCAGAACCTCTTCCAACGGCTGATTTTGAAAGACTCCGACTAACAAGGGGCGATGGCTTGAAATATTTGAAGCCGCATTCGCAAAGAAGTCCGAGGCTTGGCTACTCACTCGATTGCTGACCACAGTCCCGGTGGTCACATTCGCCCCATGGACAACTTTTGATATCGCAATAGCGTCCTTGTAAGGAACGTGTCTGCCCCTGCCAGGGACAAGTATCATTCCGATCAAATCAGCTCCAGCTTTGGCGGCTGCCAGAGCGATTTCTGGTTTCCTCGTACCGCAGATCTTCACCAGCAGGCTCCCAGGTGCGGATTTTGCAATTGGCTCTGAGCCTCCAAGAAGTTCGCGGATAAATTTGGCTGTGTCTTTTGCACGCATGAGAGCTTCGCCAACGAGAACTGCTCCGACCCCATTTTTCTGGTATGCTTCGACATCTTTTGGTCCGGAAATGCCGCTTAGTGCGCATACAATGGTTTCCTTGGGTACCTGGTCAAGCAGCCTGCTTGTGGTTTCAAGATCTACTTCGAAGTTCGTCAAATTCCGGTTGTTCACGCCAATGACCTTCGAACCAAGTTTGACCGCTACTGACATCTCATCTGCTGTATTGACCTCGACCAGTGGTTCCATCCCAAGAGACTGCGAATACTTGTATAGTCGGGTCAACGTAGCTTCGTCCAGCATTTTAACAATGAGAAGAACCGTATCAGCGCCTGCTAGTCTGGCCTCTAGGATTTGATATTCTTCGAATATAAATTCCTTCCGTAGGACCGCGGGTCGATTTGGCATACCCTCGAGAGCTTGTCGGACGGCCCGCAAATCGTCGATACTGCCTTTGAACCATTCGGGCTCTGTCAAAACAGATATCACGCTTGCCCCAGCAAGAGCATAAGTCCTAGCTTGCGCTGGAGCGCATGTTGATAAAGAAATAATTCCCTTGGAAGGAGAAGCTCGCTTGATTTCGGCCATCAGGGACAAAGGATATGGTGATTGCCGTAGGCGTTTGGCAAATGGGACAAGGGGTGGCGCGATATCTAGGTCATACGCAGCCTGCAAATCGCTTGGACGTTGCGAAGCAATCTCTTTTTGTGCTGTAACAGCAGCTTTGCGGTGAGCAAAGATCTTGTCGAGTATGTTTTCCTTTTTGCTCCCATTTGTGCCATTCGAGACCAGCTTGGTTTTTGCCTCCCTTTGTAATCGTTCGTTCTCCGCCCAGGTTCCACCTCGCATTTGTAGGAAATTTTTGAGCATGAGCCGACCTTCCGCCGTCAAAATACTCTCCGGGTGATATTGGACGCCCTCCACCACATATTCTGTGTGTCGAACTCCCATAATGACACCCTTGCCGCCATCCACACCCTTCGCGATCCAGGAGGACACTTCTAAGCATTTGGGCAGCGTCGGGTGGGTGCCAGCAAGGGAGTGATATCGGGTGACCGGTAGGTCTTGAGGAAGGTTGGCGTAAACTCCTTTCGAATCATGTGCCAACGGTGATGTTTTGCCGTGTAGGATCTCTCCTGCATAGCTCACGTCTCCTCCATAAAGATCTATTATACACTGCCTATTCTACCATCAGCGAGGACGCTCATTGTTACGTCCGTGTAACTCACTGTCCCATGCAGACCCCGAACACTGGTATCTTGCCTGCAAAATGCTGAATAGCATCTCTGCTGATTCCGGAATCTGTTTTTGGGTGACCTGGGCCCGGACTGATGACCAATTGAGTAGGTTGAAGTTTTGCGAGCTCTTCTATGCTGATTTCGTCGTTCCGGAATACCGTGACTGTTGCACCTTCGAGCACAAGGTACTGGTAGATATTCCAAGAGAATGAATCGAAATTATCGATCAAGACAACATTAGAAGCGTTTGCTAAAGGTGCAACAGCTTGTGGCTGCTGGGGAGAGTAATCAATTAGATCGAGGGCGGGCATCTTGTCTGAATAAATGTTGAGAAGATTTGAAAGATTGGAGAGCTGTCACGATGACTATGAGTCTTACATGTGGGGAATTGTATTGTAACTTTAATCCCTGCAAAAGATTATCTATCCGGTGCCGTTTTAGTCAGGTACTTCAGCGGAGTACGGCGGGCCGAGATTCCCCTTCGCGCAAAATCAGCCCGGCGCGTCAACCCAGACAAAAAGTTCAAACGACGTGAACGATTCACATATCTTCCTAAAAGAGCTCTCGGTCAGAGCTTCCATGCTGCAGGCAACTTCTTGCCCAGTATGGCCCCCGTACCAGAATCCGCATATTTCCCTTCTTTGGACAAAATTCTCTACGGAGACCAGCTGTTGATGTGAGTTCATCCCAGGTGAAACGATTTAGGTTCAAATCGTTCACTGAGAATCAACACTTCTAACTTCCGTATAGTTCCTGGAAGACCGCCTTATATGCCCTCTTAAATATTGATGACTCTGCGAAAACACCCTCTCTCGAGCAATTCTTCTCCGACCCAGTCGTACTAGAGCTATTGGCCCATCCATTCAAGGCTTTCTGTACACCCAACCAGCAGACCAAATCTGCTTTCGAAACGAAAACCTCCGCGATCAACGTCACACCTTCGTCGAACACACGATATGATATTAAGGAAGTCAAAGAAGATGCGCTATGGTTGAGCAAGGAAGCCAAGATCGATGAGGTCTCAGCGCTGAGAATAGTGCTTGAGGAGTGTCAGGATCGCCCATCTGTGCAGCTACTAGGACGCCTCTCAAACGAAGAGCTGGCAAGTATACAGGAAGCCGCAGGAACGAGCCAAGCTTCTACAGCTCTACTGTCACGATTTGGAGACTCAGAGGCCATACAAGACGACTTCGATTCCCAAGAGAGCCGACGACTTCGAATACTTCGCACATATCTTTCAGAGCGCCGAAATCTTCTCCAATGCCTCAATATCCTATGCCAGAAATCGTTCTACCCTGGGCTAGAAGGCTCCGGAAGCGGTAAAGGAAAAGATCCCGAGGTTCCTGCCTTCTGGGTTCGAGAAATTGGCAAAACCGTGGGCCAGAATATCGGAGATCAAGACAAATGGATCGTTGAAGCTCTTTCAGCGATTGGAATTAATGTCGGAAATATTGATGGCGGGAGCGGATGGTTCGAGGCCAACGGCGGACGACAAGACATTGGTGAGTTCTTCGAGGAATGGAATATCCTTTCCTGGACCACCTGATGAGTCTCTTTGGAGATAATCTTTCAAACGAAGTGGGTGAATACTGACTCTCAGATCTTCTACAGAAACCGAATGGGTCAACAACCAAATCATGGAAATAACTCAGACGATGGAGATTATATTCCAAATCATCGATGTTCAACCCAGCCTTTGCTCATCAACGGTAGTCATTGCCTGGTTGCAGGCTATGGAACGCTACAACTTCTTTGATCAATTCCCTACAGTAAGTCGGCAATATGATCCAGGACTTTGGGTCCCCTCAATGGCTCGACCAATCTCAGCGATTCAAAAGTAGTTGCAATGTTGGGTCCTTGCAATCACTCAAACAACCTCAGCGAATCAAACCTAGCCTTTTGCTGACGAAGTTTGCAGGAAGATCCAATCACCGAAGCTCTGTTTTTACCCCTGAAATCGACTGTCACACTCATATCCTTGTCTACACTAAGCCCTGGACCCTGCCTGGAATATTTGAGAACTACAGATTTCGATCCCCGGATCTCACCAGGCGCGCCCCAAGACGCACCTTACATATTGAACCTCAAAACAATCGGACACAGTAGGTAGTTCACGTAGTATTTCTTCCTAGAACCTGGCCGAATCCTTGAGGTCGACTCCCAGCTTAAGCCCTAAACAGATATCTCTAGAGCTTTTATGTCTTGATTTTAATCTTTCACCTCTATTGAGCAATTACTAACTGCGAAATTTTCACAGTCCATGACGTGTTGATGCGTGTGTCTGAGGAGATGTTTATGAATGCGGCTCCTATGGTTCTTGCATGGGCGGATATTCTTCAGACTTTAAGTATCCGAGTTGCAGAGAAAGCTGCACCATTTGATGAGGAATTTGATCGTTCAATTTCAACGAATGATCAGGTCTTCTCGGGAAAGGACGTTTACGAAGATACTGTGAAGAACATGCTGAAGGGTCCCGCGGACGAGGTTGTCGACATTATCCAGTACCTAGCATCCAGTGCTGTTGATCGTGGCCAAGTGTTCCAGAGCCTGACGGATCTTGGTCTAAGTCTAGGAGGAACGTCCAACTCGTACTTTTCTGCCATCATCGGCGCAAGGATGCGGCTTGCCATTCTCGACCTCATACGCAGTAGCAGCGCTGTCGGATATATTCCCGAAGTTGTCGAGGCATCTTTATCAGCTATTACTGGCGGCCAAACCTATTGGGACATATCTGATGCCCAGCAGTTGCACAGGGAAAATGACCCCTTGTACCAATTTTCGATGGATGCAGACCTAATTGAGCTATTGATAACATCGGCTATCCACAGATATCCGTATGAGTCGGCTCTGCTGAGGATCACTCGGTCACTGGCAACATGTTATGACACCGATCGTCCGTTAATCGTTCAATGGGTTGGAACGATATCCACGTTTACTTGCATTCTGCCGGATAGGTTTACCGGATATACAACCACACACGAAGAGGAGAACAACAATTCTATTCGTCTCACGAGGCCTTTACAACTCTTTGAGGACCGGGTGAGAACGAGAGGGTTACAAGATCCATCCGCCTTGATGCGAGTAGATGATGATTTCGTCATTCAAAGCGACACCTATGGCCGCATGATCAATGATGCCCCCAAGGTGGCATACTGGTACCATTCATATTCGGGTCTCAAATACTTCGGAAAGGTAAGGGTTATAGAATATTTCAAGCTGACTGAGCAAATACAGCATCAATCGATCAAAGGGTTGAGTGATTGCTAATTCTCTGATCTCTACAGGTTTTAGAAACGTTCTTGACAGCCGGAGACGTAGTCGACGCAACCACCGGTGGCAGCGCTGACCGCGATTCAGTTGCTGATATCATTGGAACCTTTGCGGGCCTCTTACTGGGCAGTTCGAAAGCTGCAGATAGTGCTTTGAGCTCAGGATCTGATTCGGCGGCCAACCTGAAGGATGAAGCTCGTGGCCTTTTACAAACTGCAGGCTCAGGCTTGGGCCCGAACCGCGATATCGTGACAGTGATATTCGACATCTTCGAGGAGGAACTCCAGCGACAATCAACTAGTTTTGGACCCGATGTCTCATTAGATGTTCTTATCAGGTGAGTGATTTGGCAGTGGTATTCCCTTTTCTGGACTGCCCGGGAGCAGATACTCAGAATCGTTCAAATAAATCGAGTATTTACTGACTTCGTGATTTCTACAGCTGTGTGCAGTTTATCCACGCTCTGCTTCCTATTATGCCCGGTCGTGTGTGGCCTCTGGTGGGCAGAAGTGGGCTCTTGGAACTTGGCCGGGGTGGGGGTAGATTATCAAGCATCGTGGGCAGTATTGAACTGGTCACTGGCCGTTTCGATCTCCTCCTAGCTTGCACACGTTTATTCGAAGCCCTAGTAGAAGATTTCGTGTCTAATGCGGCTCAACGAAGAGGCGGAAGCAAATCCTCAGCTCGATTTGGCAACGAAGAATCTACAAGCACTGGCGTACCTGACCAAATCCTCTCAAAAGCGCTTCTGTCATTTACCCGATACTTTGTCGATGTGCTCGAAAGCTCCTGTACGTGGAAATTTGCAGCACAGGACGATCGTCGACGACTGAGCAAGACTCTTACCACCACATTTGACCGAATCCTTCACTATGCTTATGGCATTGACAGCCAACCCAAGCCCAGTACTGGCGCAGAATCCAAGTCAAAGGATGACATCAAAGTCAAGCTGGATGCGGACAAGAAGCCTAAGCCGAGGATTATGGGACCTTTATTGCCAGCTGCTTCACACCTTGTGGACAGCTTCTTGTCGACATCATCAGGAACCTTAAGGTTTCAGCCACTTTTGGAAGCGCTTCATGATGGCTTCTATGCCCCTCCTTCGACGACCTTCATAAATGTATCGATCTTGTGTACGGGCCAGGTAACGGCTATTCTCTCTTTCTCAACAACCCTTCTTCGAGTCGGTATCCTACTTGAACGACCTCATTCCCAACTCGAAAGCCAGCTCTTTAAAACTTCCCCGCTGATATCACGTCTCTACGCTGTCAATGAGGTATATCGACTTGCAGTGGTAGCTTTGTTTGAGGCATTGGTCGTCAGCGCCTCGAAAGACGTCGGCGAACCTCCATCACTACTTGGACAGCTTGGTACCCAGACGTCAAAGAACTTCCTCCTCGTGCTATCGGACCTCGACAAACCTCTGAGCAGACAGGATTGCGTTGCATCAATTTGGCACTTCTTGGCCATGGTAGTAAGCAATCGGCAACAGTGGTTTGCCAACTATCTTCTCACTGGCCGGTCCTCAAAGAATACGATCAAGAATAAGGGATGTGGAAAGGACTCAGCTGCACTGGACAAATGTGTCTTAAACACGGCTCTTGATGCCTTGTCTAATATCGGCGGCCTTCCTAAGCCCGAGGCCTTGGCTATGCTCGATTTTGTCGCGTTAGCCCAGAACTTCTGGCCCTGGGCGACGTACGATTCGGCCAAGCATGCAACCTTTATCAAGTCCATATCCGAATATGTTGGAATGTTGAAGCCGATTCAACAATCTTCGAAGTTGGACGACGCAATTGACGCTTGCTATCAAACAAAGATTGCTGCATATATTGCTGAGATATTAGCCATGCACCTATTTCACTCAAGACAGACGGGAAATAAGATCTCAGCGAAAGATATGCTTCCGAATCTGAGTTACTATACGAGATTTGCCGTTGCGGTGCCCAGCTACAATTCCTCTTTACATGGTATGTTTGGATTGCTCGCTTTCTATGTACGCTCGAAAGCCTGAGAATTCGCCCTCGACACCGTATATTTTCGGGGGTTTGAAGATCACGACAGCCGCTTGGCTCTAATCCCTCGATTCTTCTAAGCGATTACTAATTGGATGTTTTCGCAGGGAATTTAAAGCGCAACTTTGAGGTCCGATACCCAGGTTGCTCAATCCTCGATTTCGAGCGAACGATTCTGGAACAGCGCCCTCTTGGTCGCGAATATTTCTACAATATACCGATCATGAATAAGACCCTGGGCTACGACATTGCGTGGAGAAGACGGGATGGTTTTGGGACTGAAGTAGCAAATGCCAATGTCAACCTATCGCTTGTTGAAGCACAAATTGTAAGTCCCTCATCGTTAGATTTTGGGTCAGATCCGAGTCTCTATTTCAGTTGGCTTTGGGTCGCTCACTTTTTTTTGGACGATTCAAAACTTGGGTTTTAATCCTTCAATTCAAGTGAACGAATGAGAGAGTAGAGTACAAGTCTGATTTTTGGATCGCTCGCTTCTTTTGAACGATCGAAGTTCTAAGATCTCTGAATCATTCGACTGAAATAAACGACTGAAATCTACGGCCTAGCTAACAGTCATTAGGCTCTTCTCCACGGATGGAGCTTCCTAGCTATCGAGTTAAGCAGCAACTTATCAAATCAACCAGATCTCCAAAAGATTCTAGTCAAGGTGTCCACGGATTGCTTGATTTCCAACAAAAGAAGCCAAGGCCTCGAAGAGATTTTCCAACGTCTGAATCAAAGACGAGCAGAACTTGCCCTCATACTCATCCAACGATTAATCGAATCGAACACAGATAGAAAGGAGATGGAAGGATTTCTAGCCGTCGTTTGGGACACCATTCAACACTCCGAAACCTCATTCGAACGTGCACTCGTGGCAGGTGACACTGAGTACTACAGAACACTCCTCAAGCTTCTGTTCCTGTCACTTCGGGTTCACGCAGGCAACACCAGCCCGCCCAATGCGGATCCGGATTTCAGAGCCTCAACTCGATTGAGGGAGTCATCCCCGGTCATTCCGATTATCGTTGAGCTTCTCGAGAGTGTAGTTGCAAACGGTATCCGAGACTTGGCAACCTTTATCCACGACAAGCCGGCCGAAGCAAACCCCGAAGACATCGCTCTAGTTACAGGTGAGTTAATTTTTTCAATTCGGGAACCTGCGGATTTCAATCGTTCAAATTAGTTGAGCGATTTGATTTGAATCGTTCAAATGGAGTGAGCGATTGAAAGTTTTCTCAAGAACCATGGCTTTTGACGACCAAATCTGAATCTTTCAAATTGAGTGAACGATTACTGATTACTTGATTTTAGGCATCCTGCAAGCATGCCTACGTATTCCGGGCATCGGATTCTGCCACACCCAAATCGTTCACATGTTTTCAGCGAATGATTCCGCGCGTGTCGCCATGACCCTCTTCTCCTGGTCCGACAGCCTAGCTATCGATGGAGACCCCGTATATGGAGAATTGAGTATGCTGTTTCTGCTCGAATTATCCACGATGCCTTCCATGGCGGAGCAACTGGCTATCGACGGAGTACTGGGGCATATCGGAGCAGCAAATATCACGGCATATCTGCGGCGTGGCAACGTCAGTCCTTTTGCAGACAGCGCTGGAATCCAACGTTGCTATAATATTTGGGTCCGCGGTATCTTGCCGCTGTTGCTCAATTTGCTAGACGCAGTGGGCGATTCGATCGGTACGGAAGTCGCGCTCTTCATCAACCAGTTTCCGAACCTACTTAAACAGTCCTCCGAGGCTTTCGACACGCCAGAAACCTCTCGTACGATCACCAAAGGATCGACAAAGCATGTCACTTTGAGCACGTGTTCTGAAGTCCACTCACTTTCCCTGATCATCTACATCTTGAATGGGTTCCGGCAGGCAGATGGAGGCACAATAGACATTCCAGATATCAAATGGGAAGCTGGCAACGTATTGGAAAACGTCGAATTCTGGCTGGGTGCTCGAGCTGTTCTACGGGAGCGAGTTCTACCGATGGGCGGCCGAGATTTGGCCTTGACGAAGCAGAAACGGCCGGACAGCGGCTTCCAGAATAGGCTAGAGGAGAAGGTAGTAGGAGAACTACTAGGCATTAGGGATGTTTTGACGGAAATGTTGACTGGAGGAGCATAAAGTAATCGTTGGGATGGAATGAGCATTTGGCGTTGGGCATGGAAGAGAAAAATCGGATGTATGGATTCGATACGCATGGACTGGTAGATACCAATGAGATCTTTGTACAAGTACATATTTGATTCATTCATTTTCTGTGAATGGTTAGGATCCGATGTTCCTTTCCATCTTGAACCCTCTATCAGCTTTCAGACCCCACTACCCCCACCAGGGGTTGCACTAGCTCGTGCAACAGCCGAAAATCAGCCGGATCACCAAAATAAGGGTCAAAATGCTCTGTTTTCTACTCTACATTACCACAACTCGCTCTTAATAGGTTGCCCATTATATTTTACTAGCTTCTCACATCGGCCAGGCATCTCTGCGATGCGCGCACGAACCTGCTCCATCATAACCTTATCCCATTCCTCTTGCAACATAGCCTTCAGCTCCTCGATTGTTTGCCAAGTGCGCCGTCGAATTCTAGGCTTTATAATATTCCAAATAGCTTCAATTGGATTAAGATCAGGCGATTGAGCAGGATAGACATAAGTTTCAATCCAATTTGCGGCTTTCAACTACGTAGCTAGGCCTTCTTTCTTGTGCCTATGAGAAGAGTCATTGTCCTCTTGAAGAACCCAGGGATTTGGCCATCCTTGATCTGTAGCTCATGCCTTGTGAATAGCCTCGATATACTATGGAAGAAGACGTTCGGTATAATACTTTTAAGTCATAGAATTACCCTTTGGTTTAAGCTCAGCCTCGTGTCCAATAGATGCCTCCCATTCAAGAATCCGTTGTTAATACTCCTCAGAAGACTCGTACTTTCGTGTCCTTGGCTTTAGAGGCCTTTTAGGCTTGATAATAGAGTCGTTTTCATCATTATAGAACTAAAGTTTCTCGGCTTTGGCGTGCCAGTTGATCCACGCGGCGATGTGCAATTTAACCCCTGTCTTCTCTGGCCTTTGCTAAATGTTCTCGGGATCTGTACGCGTTCCTCTTTCCCGTAGAATTAGGCCTTGAGTATAAGATAAAGGATCAATATGTGCCTCGTCTATAAAGAAGATATATTGCCAATGATCGTCCACAGTCTTGTGCCGGTGTTGATAGCTATAATTCGTCCGAGACCGTATGTTTTTGGCCGTAATTTCTTTCTTTATATATGCCTGCTTGTAACGCTGACCTCCATTTGTATGCCTCTTAAGACCTGCTTGAAGTGCACGCTTCTTTATAGGCAAATTGTGGAATGCGATCTGGGCTTCGTACGTCTGGTCACGGACAGGGTTTCGGGACGGTGAAACAAGCATCTTATAAGTCTCTTTCGAGACTTTCTCGGGGTGATAAAGCTTCTTTAATAGCTTGCGCGTACGACGGTATGCAGAAGAGCCATGTTGCTCACGTTTTCGTAACTATCGAGAGGCTGTGCAAGGAAGGACGTTTTCAGCAGCTGCGATCGCGTTCTGGGATTCGTGCTCGTGCCGATCATCGTAGGCTTTGAAGAATCGAGTTCTTTTGGTTGTAGTAGCTTCGCAAGGTTCAATTGGATTATCAGGAGTACTTGCGCGCCCTGCAGAGCGTGTTGTGGGAGCCATATTGAAGAATGTTGTGAGAGTGTTTATTTTATGATCTCACGATTATTTAGGTCGGCTGATTTTCGGCTGTTGCACGAGCTAGTGCAACCCCTGGTGCCCCAGCCTTGCTGCTTAATAAGCATCCATGCTGACAACCTCGACGACGTCCCTTCTTTCTCTCTTTCCCCCACAACCAGCCCTATACCAACTTCACTCCCGTCATGTCCCAAACAGGGTCCTCCCCAACATTCACCCTCTTCCCCCTCCTCCCTACCGAACTCCGCCTAAAAATCTGGTCGCACGTCCAATCCCTCACCCCACCAAACCTAATCCCCTTCTACCTGTGCAAATCCGACCTCGACTACCTGCGCCTCAAACGCAAAGCATGCCACAACTACCCTCACATATTCGCCGGACGCATGAAAGCTGTGCCTTCTATCCTCCACGTCTGTCAAGAATCTAGAGAAATCGGGCTCGAGCACTATTCCTTAGGGTTTGAGATTGAGCGTGTCTTGTCCATGGGGCGCGCAGAAACGGATGTAGAAACATACACCACATGTAGTCATGAGATTTCTATGGGTGAGGCAGGGAGGGGCGTATACTGGGACAAGACCAAAGACGTAATCTTCCTCGACACGATCGATTGGCTGGAGGATAGCAAAGTAGCTTATGTATGGGGCGGTAAAACGGGGGTACGATTCGGCAAGATGGGAAAAGTAGCGATGAATTTTGATACGTTGACGAGTTGTGGGATAGGGGAGTATCTGGGGTGGGAGGGAGTGGATGAGATGCTTTTGTTGAGGCCGGAGGGGACGAGGAGGGAGGAGATGGAGGAGGAGGGACGGTGGGATTGGGGGAATCGGAGGGTGGGGAGGGAGGGGTATGTTAGGCTTTATTTGGCGGGGAGGGGGTTGGATGGGGTGGAGGTTAAGTTTGAGTTTGGGGATGTAGGGGAGGTTTTGGAGTATGTTGGGGGAAGTGGTATGTGAGAAGGTCATTTGGGGTTACGGCGTTAGCAGGAAAAGATGGAATGTTCGGCAATGGATTGATTTGGGAGATCAAAAATTCTGGTCAAGGTCTTGTTATGCTCTCAGACTCATAGGCCTCTGACTTTGAAACAGAATCAGGGTGATGCCCATGTGGCAGATACGCACATATCATACTATGCATTTGTAATCTCTTTGGAACTTCGATGGGGATGGAACAGGAAGGCATTTGCTACAACGCGAAACTCGGATATTCATTCTTCTAACACCACGCAATAAGATCCCAAAAGGGCAACTTTCTTCCAATTCCACAGGCAACCAAATCTCTGTCCTTGAAGATTCAATCCGCCCATGTCAAACCTAACTTAGTTTTGTTGGGGCGGTGGGGGAATTGGGACCCATTGTCCCTTCTTGTTCATGTGTGAATAGCCAGCCCGTGGAGGACCAGCTTTGTCCTTTGGTTAGCTTCAATCCAACGATTCTTGTCTTGGGGTTAGACTCACAGACGAAGAAGCAGGTAGGCCAACGCTTCCGTAATGGCAATTCGAGCAGCGGGCGGGAGTGATATCTGGGATGATAATACAACGGGGAAGGGACCAGCGTCTGTGTTGGGTTGGTCGCAATACCAGTACGGCTAGACAGGTGTAACACCAGTAATATATCCCATTATAGCTTCCCAATAAGTCGTACGCAGTTTGTTGAGTGAACTGAGCGTTGTAGTTGGACGCACGGCCAGCTCACGTCGCAGGAGGCGTTGGCGAATATTTTTCATATGCTGCTTGTCTTTGTAGGCGTCACGTTTTGCACCTGGATTAGTTGGTCGCGGTGGTGGTGCCTTTATGTAGAAAGTGGTGAGCTGCGCCACCGTCGATTGATTGACATCAACAGAGCTACCGGGATCAGGGGCAGGTGTTGTGTGTTGGACCCTAGTGTAAGGTACTACTGGAGGAGCAGGTTTGGTCAGGTGGTTCTGATTGGCGAAACTCATTGTTGGTCTTGCTGGTCTCGGGCCTGCGGATGAGATGAAAAATCTCCGAAAGAGATCTCCGAATGGATCTTTTTTGAGTCATCGTTGACATGTCAACTGTATGCTTAGTTCTCGATGAGTCTTTGAGGTGCTTTCAACTGCACAAGCTAAGCCAGCGGCATGTGCCAGGCTAGAACATAGTATAATTTGCTGTGAACAGTCATTTAATCTTATTATTTGATAGTTCATAATGACTTCATTTGATACATTTGGACGACAACAGATGACACAGTCAATGCGATGAGATTGTTTTGACGATAGCCACGTTGGAATGGTTGATGAGTAGCAAACATCAGACGAAAATGTGGAGCAGGCAATGCCTGTATGATAGGGAAGGGTTGAAACGTCACATGATCTATTACTATTCATTGTCTCTGTTAACTCGTTTCGTATTTTGTTGACTAAATATTACAGAAGAAAAGAGCGAATGGATCCTCTGAGTCAAGTCTGCCGAGTCTAGAGCAACAATCAGCAGCGAACATGGACAGAAATTGACTAGACAAAACATGAAGCTCTGGATAGGGATGTTTCATCTTCCAGAATAAAAACGATGAGATGAGAGTCCAGAGTGTTTGTTCATAGCACTCTCTTTGCTCTGTTTCCATCCCTCTACTTGAAAGGACGGTAACGATTGCGGAGCTATTGCCATGGGTTGAGAAGAAGTATCTTACACTCACTGCAAGGCCTTTCATCTCGATTGGAGATTGGAATGAAAGCTACCAATTTTTCCGAACCATTCCGAGACCATCAAAATATGAGAGAATAAATATCGGATCAATACGATGACGCAATTAACATATACAAGATATCGAGTCTCAGCTAAATAGAAGCTGCAATGTAAACTCTGACAAGTAAGGAAATCGTACTTTCCCCAGTTATCTGCGGGGCAGCTTTTTTAGTGCGGGAAGTGGGGCAACATGGCACTACCGGAACGGAAAGTCCCACCTTCCTTAACTACCGCCCATGACCGTACCTGCATCTCATAAATCAGTCGTACCCCCTCGACTTCTTCAAATCCAAGCATCCTCCACAACAAAATACACTCCCTTCAAAATCTTGCCTTCAATCCCACCTCATCCAAACCAAAATGTCCGGCTCATCAGAATCCTCCACCAAACTCTCCAACCTCCCGCAACCCCGCCGCCTCATCACCTCTCACAACTCCTCAGGTCAAGCAGTAGTACATTCTGCCCAGGATTTTCAATGGCAGCCATACGACAAAGAGCAAATGGCTTTCAGCGTAGTGTACTCGACCTCCTCCTTCCCTCCAGATCTGAATGGAGAGACTGATATCGCGGCTCACGAGAAATTGATGGAGAAGGGCGTGGGATTGGTGAATCCGGGTGGGACGATTATTCGGTGTGTCGATTTTAAACCCGGGTACGCTTGTATGATGCATCGGACTCAGAGCTTGGAGTGAGTTGATTTACTTTAAACTACTTTTCCTATGCTCTACGGAGTTCCCTTCGTCTTGATATTGATAAGGTGAAGGACTGACGAGAGTCGTAGCTACGGTATTATTCTTGAGGGAAATATTGATATGGTGCTCGACTCAGGAGAAGTGCAAAGCATGAAGAGAGGCGATGTTGCCGTGCAGAGAGCTACGCAGCATCAGTGGGTCAACACCAGCAAGACGGAGTGGGCGAGGATGATGTTCGTACTGCAGGACTGCAAGCCGTTGGAAGTAGGCGGGAAGGTGATGAAGGAAGATTTGGGAGTTGGCGAGGGACTTGTTCCGCCTTCTGGTAATGACGTTTGAGTGTTGCGGAAATTCTGAGGAAACGAACCGGTGGGAATGGGCTTGTGTTGAGGAATGGCGAGTGAGTTTTGGAGCTTAGAGCTTGCATGAATGGACTTCGTCAAAATCAGTTCCCAAATTTGGAGATGTGGGATTACCCAAGTACAAAAGCCCCAGGTAGAGTGCATAGAGATCTGCAGTGCAGGGAAATTCCCCCACATCCCACAACCAGTCGCAGCCACACCAGACTGATTGAGATATGCAACAAACGCTGTTTACATGATTTCTTCCGTCTAATATTGTGCTTTTTGTTGCACGTCGTAGAACACTTACCTGGTAACGAGGAACGGAAGGCGTTTTGCATAAATCCGAGCACAGGTATGAGAGAGCAGCCTGGCTGGTAGCGAGAAGAGCTGAAACAAGGCGAAAATAATTCATCCGACGACGCAAAGTATGTAATGTACTCGAGATTGGATACCTTGAGGTCCGTAATGATTGATGAATTTGTAAGACGGAAGGATCTCCGGCATGGTCTGCAAGGTAGAAAACGCTTGTCACTAAAATTCTCTACACCTGGCTTTCCGATGCCTCTGATTTTGATTCAAGAGCATAGCTGTTACTTGCGCAAGTTAGAGTTTTCAAGAAATCGTGACCAGCTCATTGTTCCTTTTTCTGAGCATCTCTAGGATCCCGTTCATGAAAGATTAGAGAGGCACTTGCCACCACATCAAGCTTCACATCTTCTGCGTTTCCTCTCCGAGTATATGTAGGAGTTGAATGTGCTTTTCATTCATCATATCCAGGTCCATACTCATGCTGTGAGCAAAGAACCTCCCTATGAGTACCATACAAGAAGTTTGTTTCCTTTAATTGAGAACCCCTCGGAATCCCTTCCCATTGTATGCCCATCTCTCTATCGTACACTTCCACCCAGCTCCTCCAGCCCCTTCTCCCCTGATCACCTGCGTGTGGGATTCTCATCGCCCAGGAGGAGGGTTATTCATCATCTGAGCCTGCTGCTCCTGGAATCGCTGACCGATTCTCTCAGCACCCTCCATATACTTCTTGACACATCGGGAGACGCAGCCGGATTCGCGCTGGATGAGGGATTTGGTGGTAAAATCGTCGATGCAGGAGTCGAAGCAGTGGGATACGAGGTTTGAGAACATCTGTAGAGATGGGTTGTCAGTCGTGATTTGAAGACGGTAGATAAGCAGTGCGGCTGAGGACAGCTTGATGATCATCTGGGATGGGAAATGAAATAAGGGAAGGTTGGTAGGTGTGCTCATTGAGCTTAAAAAGAGACTTTTCTAGTAGCAGAAGGAGAAGATGCAGCAGCTACACTACTTCTGAGCGTTTGGGAGGCAGCTTCAGAAGATCACACGACAGCTTCCTATCCCTTGCCAGCGCCCCTGTCCCCATTTTTCATTGAGGTTGTGGTAGAATTGACTTACGCCCATAAACTCCTTCATCTGCTTGCGCTGCATCCGAGCCTCAAACTCTCTCTGTTCCGAAGCCGTGAGTCTATTGATGGATTAGCCATGGCTTTGGGAGCATTCTTCTTCTTGTGCCCACTACGAACCCGTCCATTTTGCTGATTTTGGTAGAAGGAGCGTGGAAGATAGATTGTGGATTGGAAGTCGAGATAAAGGAAGGAGGTTGTTTCAATGGGTTCCTTTCAAATTCAGATGAGGCTGATAGCTTCTATTGTCGGCCTCGAATTTGGTCGGTGATGATTTCCAACCTTTTAGCGGGACTCCTTTAAGGTTTAGCGTCATCGGAGTGAATGGCACTTTTCGCCGATGCACGGAATCGAGAGAACGTTTGGAAGGACAAGGGGGGCATCTGCAAGACTGCAACGGCTGAAATATGAAAACGCAGACAATTGGGTGTTAATAATCACCGCATTTAAACTTCTGAAGTCTAAACCGGTTCTTTGTTGTAGACTCTGTGTAACTCTAATGTTGACCCCTATCTTGTCCACACAGCTCCCCCTATTATTACAGCTCTAGAGTCTAGAAACTTCACCTGTTTATCCAGGCACCAAGCCGTTTATATAGTGAATTAATCTAAATATGGAAATCTCGCTTCACGGGCCTCTCCAAAGCTCTCCAGATGTTTGGGAGTCGGTGGGAAAACTGAGCTGGTTGGGTCAAAATAATAGACAAACTTCTATGAATTTTGAAACTACTTCTTGATATCAACTCTCCCCTATTCACCAGCATACACACCCACTTCGCGATCAAGCTTGCATGAGTAGAAGAGTTGGATGGTCAGCAGGCACAGCAGAACCAGACTCGACTCTTTCATCACCAAATCCTTAGCGTGCCCGCTAAGCAGGCTTTCGAACCTCGACTTTTGAGAATCAAACTCACGATTAACGGTCGTCTGTTCACCAACACTGCGAACAACCAATCCCTCCTGGTCGCGCACGACGCGGCTTTATCGCTCTACAATACTCTTCATATTCATCACTCCTGCTCTTCCAGCTTCCTGCACAACCAACTGTCTTCGCAGCGCTTGCTGATTCGCCCCGGTCGCGTCGACTGCGCCTCAGCGACTTCACAATCTACAAACCCGCTCAGCAAGCTCCATCGAGAACTCCCTGTTCACAGTCACGCGCATATTGAGAGTTATTCGAGTTCAGCCAGTTACACCTGTAACAACTTCATTCTTCCCATCTGCCATTGAGATCAGTCTGAAACCGGAATCCCACCTCGGCACACTGCGAACAAAGCATCGACCCTGCCTTGCCAAGGCAGCCCTCAGCGTGACTCCAATCGCTGGAGATATCATACAGCCTTCATAACAGCGACCGACAGACTGTACCGACTATTTCAACATGGCTTCTGAATTCCCAGCGTCCTCCCATCAGCCTTTTGCGAGCCCACAGCCTGCTCCCATATCCGCTGTATCGCATGCAACGTCACCACCCACGAAGCAAAGCTTGAAATCATGGTGGAAAGGGTTCAGACCTCCGAATAAGAGTCAAGACACACCTGGTAAATACCCATCTTCTAGAAAGACTAGTCACACCCAGATATACTTTGTCTCGAATACATTTGTGTCCAAAGTCCCCAGAAACCGTGGCCCTCTCTTCCAAGAAAACCCTATGGATGAAAGTGCCTCAAGTGTCGATGGTCTGCCGCTTGAAGACGTTAGTCGCGCATCTCCAATCCGTCAGACAAGTAACAAGAATAGACGCTTGTCATTCCAAGACTTCAGGCACAGATACAACCCTCGACGCTCAAGTAGTATCTTGGTTGGCAATGGTAATGGCAATTCGCTCGCACTTCGGCGACAAATGTCAGAAGCCATCCCAGAAAGTGTCAGACATGCTAAGCAGTGCTCCCCAACACCTACACCCGGAGAAATAGGTTATGTCGAAGACAAACTTTTGCTGCTGACAATTCTAGTGAAAGCTCCTTGCTAGGAGCTGGGATACTTCCTGGCCCTAGAACAAGGCCCCTCTCACATTTTATTAGTGGTTTCGCTTTCTTTCGTTTGAGTTCACCATCTTCAGGACAAAGTGCTAAGCAAATGAAAACAGCCGAACAACCCACCGGCATCTTTGGTGTTCCTCTTCGACAGAGCATCACGTACGCGAACGTCGCCATCTCCCTCGTCGATGCAGAAGGAAAGAGCTATATATATGGCTATGTACCGATTGTTGTTGCCAAGTGCGGCGTGTATCTGAAGGAGAAGGGTTCGTGTCGTCCTAGCGTGTGTGATGGATATCGAGCTAACCAAAACCTTAGCGACCAATGTCGAGGGGATATTCCGACTGAGCGGGTCAGAAAAACGCATCAAGGAACTCAAGACCATTTTTGACTCGCCTGACCGCTATGGAAAGGGTTTGGACTGGGCCGGCTACACCGTTCACGATGCGGCAAACGTGCTGCGACGATACCTCAACCAGCTCCCAGAGCCCATTGTTCCATTAGAACTATACGATCGATTTCGAGAACCTTTACGAGGGCACACAATGCAAGCTGTTGGAGACACTGAAGGGCCACAGTTTGAGGACAATTTCGACGTCGGAAAGGCAATCGCTACATATCAACAACTGATTACAGAGCTCCCGCCTCTGAATCGCCAACTTCTACTATACATCCTTGATTTACTGGCTGTCTTCGCGTCGAAGTCCGACGAAAATCGCATGAACTCCCAAAACCTCGCGGCAATCTTCCAACCTGGCATGCTGTCACACCCTTCCCACGATATGGCACCAGTCGAATATCGCTTGAGTCAAGATGTATTGATCTTTTTGATCGAGAACCAAGACCATTTCTTAATTGGCATGAGAGGGACTGCCGCGGATGAGCAAACTGTTCAGGAGGTGCAAAACGGTGGTACTCCTCCACCAGGCACACCCAACACTCCAGGCCGAAAGAACAACATTGGGAGATCTTCCTCGAACGCAAGCGCTGGTGCAGACAGTGTGCGGAAGTTTGGCGGTATGCGACGAAATGTGTCTGTTTCCTCAGGACACTCGCGGCAATCAAATGGCGCTCCGAGTCCCGCAAGCCCTGTCTACGGTACTTCACTAAGCCAAACGACAAGTGGAGGCATTCATAGAAGCAATACCGTACCATCGAAGAAGTCACCAGGCCTTCCTCAAACCCGATTACAGAAGAACTCGGATTCACCATCACCGACAGCGGCGGGCACCTTCCCCTCACAAAACGCTGCACCAAGAGGTCTGTCGCCTTCAGCACCTACCGGAACAGCACGAAACGACTCTCCTTCTTCACGTGGTATTCCCCCTACCGCGATTGGCAACTCAAGCTTGGCTGCATCGTCACACGCCGCTTCAGCAATCACCAGTCAGGAGAGACTATTAGGCGATCAGAAGCCTGAAGTTGCGACTCCCAGTAAAGAGAGAAACCTCTCAAGCCTCTTCCAACGATCTCCCACAATGGAGAGTGATAAGAAGCCCGCCAACAAGTTGAGGAAGAAGCGCATCCCATCTAGCTCAAACCCAAGCGCCCAGAGCTCTACCCACTCCTTACCGGGACCCCAATCAACCTCAGCTTCACCAGCTGTTGGTCCCGCTCACGATACTCAAGATCTGGCCGAGCACCCACATCTGGAGAGTATTCCGTCAGCTAATCCCGAATTATTGAACACCGAGGCTACTCCGCCTTTGACAGAGACTCCTCGCGCCGAGCATCCTCCAAGCCGACCGCAAGACTATACCCAAGCGTCAGATAACACACTAAGGCCGGTTGCCTCACCTGCATCGTCGTTGCACTCTCACTCTTCTTTCAATGACCTGTCGGATGTCGATCGTCATGTTGATGAAGCTGCTGTTTCTGCGGAGCGTGAGAAGCGATCAAGATGGAGACTGTCAAGGAGACGGGATGATTCGCAGTCGTTGGGTAATAACCTCAGTCCGAAGAAGGGGCTTGGCGCCGAGAACAATGCAGGAGCAAGCTCAAGTTCCGTTGGGAGTTCGTCACGGCCGAGAAAGAGTTTTACTGGGGACACCGTACCTGTGAGCTCTGATTCGACGTTTGTTGGAACCCACTTGCAGTCAAGCAATGACAGTGGCCCTACAGGATCATCTAATGAGGAGAAGAAGGGACCTCTCGGGTGGATTAAGAACAAGATGCGGGAGAAGCGTGAAGAGAAGGAGGCCGAGAAGGAACGAACCAAGAGCCCCCCTGCTTCGACCGACCGAATCGCTCAAGTCTTACCCACCAGAGGAAAGAGTATGGAGGTCAAGCGTGAGGACAACGCAGCACCAATTTCGGAGAAGGAGCCGCCTATTCCTCAAGCTCAGCAACCTCAACGATGACAGCAAAAGCCGGATAAGGATATACTGTGAGATTATTGAGGGATTACGACATGTCCCTGCTTTTCAACAATATGCCGCGGAGTCGGAGCGACTTTCTCTTAATGCTTTGTTTTTGCGATGCCCATGATTTGAAGATCGGATACCCCGGAAACCGTTGCCCCCTTTCCTATTTAATTTTCTGCTTTTACGCGTTGGGATGCTGTCAAGAATATGGTTTGAGTACTGTGTTGGTGTAAGGAAAGAAGGGAGGCCGGGAGGAGCATGCACGGTGTGCTGTTTGAGTAGATGGTTTCACAAGGTTTACCTCGATTCCGCGAGGTTTCTCCCCTGTTCAGAAGGATTTTCTATAGATGGCGTCGAGAGGGACGATGGATCTTATGACTACGGGTTGGCTGGAGCGGCGTTCTACGCAGGTCACGGAAAAGCTCTCTTTGGAGTAGGATTTGTGGCTAGCAGATGAGCGGTGCAAAGCTGGTCGACTGGGTTGCATGGATGAGAACGTGGTAGTCTCTGGTTGTTCGATTCTTGTATCTACAGTTTGAGTGATTTGGGGTTTGATGGCGAGGATCAATAAGGAATCAAAAGTCGATCATGAATGAACCCGAATCCTCCTACAACTCTTCTGCTGCTTGTCTCCTCGTTGAACTTAACTCTTTCGCATAAACCAACTAAGTTTCCCAATATCCCAACATGCGATTCTCCTATCTAAGATACGAAGTACCTACAGCTACGGCTAAACTCTTTTCAGCCCCCATCACTTTACTGCCCCGATTCTTACAGGTCCGGGGTACGACACCTCTACCGGGGAAAAAGGGTGGCCGAAATTGGCACATGCACAACACTGTGATCCTTACTTTAGCAATAACAAAACTACTACAAAACTTTATTAAACTTGCTGAAACTTGCTTTCGTAGCTCTAAAGAAGTTAAACTGTCTTCGACTAATTTTTGGAAATTTTGATTGAGGTTTTGCGGGTTTTCTTTGAGCCTGAAAGTAGGACGTAGTTTTAGTAGGCCGGGCCAATATCGGCCACTTTTTCCTCCCGTAGAGGACGCCAATCAAGCGAGACGTCAGGGGACGAGCCCTATTTGAACCTTCTCCACCACGCACATCCATTGTGGCTACAAACAAGCTTTTTATCAAGGCTCCATGGCTTCAAGGCTCCGTGGCTTGAAGCCTCAGGCGTCATTTTTCTGTTGTTGAGCGAAGCTTTTATATAAAGGGACCGACTATTTGTACTCGGCTCCCGGCTATTTGTACTCGACGTCCCCACTTTCGGGAGTACACCTAATAACCTTGCGCGCCCCTACTAATTTGTATGAGCGCGCAAGGCACGTATATGTCACGATCTAAAATCAAGGCTATGTAGGACGAAAAATTAAAGCTATTTTACAAGTCGAAAAAATAAGACTATTTACACCTCCAAATCGTCTAAATCCCACTCTGCATCTTGTGTATGAACATCTGTGACCCTTCGAATTAGTATGGTGGCGCGAGGTTGATGGGTGTACCGATTAAAAGTACGAATAGCCGGGAGGCGAGTACAAATAGTCGGTCCCTTTATAAAGGCCTTCGCTCGACGTATTGACTGAATTGACTGCGAGGCGATGATAGAACGTACCTGTTTTACGACACTATGGCAATGAGCTCAAGTGGACCAAGTTGGAGGATATCAGCGCAACAAGGAAGACCACAAGTTCCAAGACTCACGAGGACCAGCACGCCGAAGTCGAAGGGTGGGTGTATTACTTGCAAGTATATCATCCCTTTCCTTTCTCTTCCCATCTCCTCGTCCATTATACCCTTCCCTCGAAACCAAACTTACGAACAATATCAGAGCCCGTCACGTGAAATGCGATGAAGCGAAACCTTCCGTACGTCAAAACTGTGAAGGCTTCAATGCTTCCTTGTTGGGACTGCAAAAGGCTCGACTCTTCAAACATACCCGCGAACAGACGCTCTAAACCCCCTTGCCAACAAAGCAATCACTGATTCCCCATCGCCTAGTGTCTCCGCTGTCTCCGCTTCTGGGGGAAATGCAACGGCTACCCACCGCCCAACGTCTTCACTCCCCTCCGTTCGACCAAGAGGACAAAATTGGAAGTCGTGAGGCCACTCCTCCCTCGTGTGAAGGAGGGAAGTGATGGAATCATACTCTACCAAACACCCCCAACCCAGTCGTTCAGGAATGATCAAGAACATCGCTATTTCCAAACCTTCCGCACCGATACCGTGAAGGGGTTGCCGGGGATCTTCAAGAGTAATCTGTGGGAAAGAGTGATATTGCAGGCTTGTCATGATGAGGAATTCGTCCGCGACGCTGCGGTGGCTATCGGTGCGCTCTCCTCTTGCGGGAGGTCGTTGTTTGAGGATCCAAACCCAACCCAACTGGCGAACGTCCCGACTGGGACGTCGAGTTATCGGTTTGCGCTGCAGCAGTACGGACAAGCCGTGAAGAAGATGCGAAGGTCGATCTCCAGCGACGCTACGCATCTTCGTAAAGCGCTCGTAGGGTGTTTGTTAGTAATTTGTTTCGAGGATCTCCAAGGGAATTATACACAAGCGCTTACGCATGCGGTGAGTGGGAATCGACTGCTGCAGGGGTGGTTAAGTAAACAGCGTTATCCGGATCCGAAGATGGAAGGGATCGCAAGGTGCGTATTCTCGGCTCGTTGGTTCAATTGCGTTTTAAGGGGTGTGAAGAAGGGAGGAAAGAGCAGAGAAGAGCATGTTTGATGTGAAGAGTGACGAGAATATGTAGTCCGAATAGCCATGTCATTGAAGACGAGCTGGTGCAAGCGTTTAAGAGGTTAGATTTGCAGGTTATGGCGTACGCAGACCCACGGCCCGCTTCTGAGCACGAGCGTCTCATGAGGGAGGGAGATATAACGATCCTCTACATGCCAGCTATATTCAAAGATGTCGATGAAGCGCGCCTGTACTGGGAGCTCGTACAAAGGAGAAGTAGCCATTTCATCGCAACGACAGCAGCGCAGTCGCTCAAAACCGGAAAGAATGTACCGACGACGAGATTTGATTTCGGGACCGGGGAGCCGGCGGTGCTGTTGCACTTTGAAAGCGAAATCTATAAGTCCCTGCCGATTGTGGGGGATGAGAGGATGCCGCCTGAGTATCGTAAGTATAGTGGGGAGATTGCAAGGTGGTTTTCGGCCTTTACGCCGTTTTATGGCGGCATTGAGAAGGAGAGGGATGAGAGAGCTTGGATCGCTGCCACGCTTCTACGAATCCACGCTATAACCTCCGAGATCATGCTCCTTTCCTCTTCATTCGGAGATGAATGCTCACTTGATCGCTTCCTTCCCGAATATAGGGAAATTGTTTCACTCGCAAGACAGATTTCCGGGTCCCCGTTCTTCGAGATACAGAAATTTAAGTTTGATTTTGGGATCGTGAATCCATTGCGGCTGGTAGCGAAGTGGTGTCGGGAAGGCAAGGTGCGGAGGGAGGCGATAAGTTTGTTGCGGGAGAGTAAGGTAAGGGAAGGGTGCTACGATGGGTTGATTCAGGCGGGGGTGCAGGAGTGGATTATGGATTTGGAGGAAGAGGGGCTGGTTTTGGATGAGGATGGGAAAGGAGTTATCAAAGAGGAGATGAGGTGGAGGTTTACGGGTGTTAGGATGGATTGCTTGAGGAGGAGGACGGAAGTTAAGGCGGAGAGGTTGGGGAGGAGGGCGAATGGGACGAGGGATGTTAGGGAGAATGTTTTTACTTGGTGAATGAGTAGATGATATAGTGTTTGGGTTTGATCTGGAGGAGAAGGGAAGACCAGACTTGAGAAAGATTTGATCTCGATATCGAAGTTGGAGAGAACTGTAGGGAGATATGGCCCGGGGAGCGAATATTTGCAATGCTCGATAACGATTGAACGATAATACCAAGATCGGGAAACACAATGGAACTTTCAATACTTGTATCTGTTGTCCTTATTGTCTTCTCGTTGTCGATAATCTTCTCGTTGTTGATAATCTTCTCGTTGTTGATAATCTTCTTGATACCAAAGTTTGGTCCGTTATGTGTTGAACAGTAGAACTATCCAACACCGCTTGGCAGCACAGACAAGGACGGGCTTTTCACAGAGCGTAGCAGACTCTGCGAGAAGTTCTCACACCAAACCTTGACAAGGGTCCAGAGGAGGTGGATATGCCTCGGTGTACTGTAGATCCCTTGGGTCATTGCTAATAATCTCAATGAGGCGTATTGCGGAGACTTTATACGTCGATTCCGGCGTCTCGCCGTGTTGATACTTCTAAAGTAGCCAACCTGGTTGTGCGAATGAGGCTTTTGCTGCACATCTGAGTGTAAGCAATGCCTTGCCGCTCCCTGGATCGACCAATCACGCTGAGCGACTAAAGATGGGAGTTTCGCTGCACAATTGAGTTTCTCACACGGCAGTGTCCAAGTAAAGGAAAAGTTCGGCTCTTAACTACCTTTGATATCCAAGTTCAGCTGCTGTGTCCCAGACCGTATTGCTTTTTGCTCAACCGTTTCATCGGGTCGTACCAAGGGACGGAGTATTTGTTGGCATTTGGAACTTGCTATGCATGTCTGAGTTGCTGTCAGTCCACGTACCCTGGGGCTGTGATACTTTGAGACATGTCTCTCAAGCCACAAACAGGAGCCACAAGTCAGCCCACAAACACGAGAGGGCGAAAAGAAGGCGAATGTAACATTAGAGATCTCTAGCCCACTTATATCAATAATACGCAGATATTGTCCACCTATCAAAGAATTTCAAGAAGTAAAAATCTGTAAGACGGAGAGATGTTCTGCAACTCCTTCCCATGATTTGCTGGTAGATGATTTGATGAGGAAGGAAGGAAGGAAGCATAGGCCACCTTTATGCAAACCCTCGTCCAAGAATAGAAAGCTCGTGCATAAGTGCATTGGCCGTGCATAATAAAAAGCGGTCTGCGTTCCCCGCCCACGGGCTATGATCGACCAAGATCTGGCAGACACGGCACGGAAGATATTTGCCTGCGAGGTGGGAGAGGAGATCTTGGTTTCTTGTAGCGAATATCTTTTGGATGTTTCATGTTTTGTATCTTCTGGATTGATATTTTGTATTTTTTTGGTGATTTAGAGAGCTTGAGCTTGAGCTTGAGCTTGAGCTTTGACTTGGGTCAGCTCGTATCGGTGCTTTTTGTTGCAACAAGAAGCGGGGAACGACAGGATTAGAAGAGTGACGTAGGAACTCCGATAAGCTTTTCTCGCCGCAAAGAGCTGGGATTTGGGATCGATATGCACGAGTTGATTGTTGTCGGGTCTCCGGCATCGTATCATGAAACCATTGTCGTGGAGCTATCTTTCCTTGGTACCGAGAAAAACAGATACATTTGAGTTCGCATGTGAAGAGAATCCAAGCTGGGAGTTGCGTGTATTACGAGTAAGCTTGTGGGGCGTTGTGCGAAGACGACAAGGTCTTTGCTGTGAGCCGACGACGAGGGTTTCCATGAATAAATCGGAAGAGATGCAGAATACGTTGATACTGTAGGGATATGGTGAGTAACAGTTTCATGGATATCTCTTCTCCAGTCGGATATCGGTACGCGGAAAAAGAGCCTGGGCTGCATGGTGAAAAGACCCACGCAAGATGACTTGCTTGATGCCAGAACGTGTTCAAAAGTTGGTGATAGCTTGCTTTGGACCAACGACAGCTCAATTAGTGCCATCTGCTACAGTAGGACTTCTCGAAGCAAGTAAGGAGACAAGCGGCTTGTACTGTAGATATCGGAACTACAAAGATCCCATATCCAGTACGTGCCTCCCTCGTATTTATTCTTTCGTGAACGTACGAGAAACCGCTCATGTTTCCATGAGAGACAAACATCCAACCACCATTCAATTGAATTTCGATTCCTTCCTTTTTGTCAATCAATTGAACTCGCCTTATCCATTCGTTTTGGAAAGGGATACTTGACTGGATTCCTACGCCATTCAATCGGTACTTTTATTGCAAGGTAAGGTAAGGATTTCTCCAAGATTGGTGTTCGACTGCCATGGAATTTTGAGAAAAACGAGAAAATCCGCTCCAAAAACTCCAGTGCAAGGGTCTCACGGCCCACGCAACCCTTGTCAGGCCATGCAGCCCCACCTCACATGCCTGCCTGCTGTTCGTCGTCGGAAACCCAGCCACTCAACCAAGCATAGGGAAGGTGCCAATTGAAGCAAACAGAGAGAGGGCATATCGCCTCACCTCCCCCAGCCCAATTGAACATCGTCACCTGGAACTCCTCCTCACTTTTGCCTCCTCTCGGCCAAGTTGTCATTCGTTCAAGGTCACTTGTGCATATAGTTTCCCTCTCCCGTCTCCACAATCACGTTCGCTCCACACTACCGCGATACTGATTCACCGTGGCTTTCTTGGGCCACTTTTGGGTACCCAGCATGAATTCAGCTAATGGCGAAGACACCAGAGATTTGGAGAGCGAGCCTCTTTATCACCCGACAATATATTCGATCGACGAGAAACAGCACTTGAAAGCAGAAGACAAGAAGAAGTCCGACAAGATGTCAAAGCTACAGCACTGCATCTTCACCGTCCTCCTCCTCTGCCTCATCACTGTCGGAGTTATCTGTGCGACCTTGCCCAACAGCCCTCCGGAAGATGCTGCTCAACGTCTTTCGCCAGAACAGAGCCGGTTCCAAGAACTTCTCAACACCATCGACCCCTCTGCCCTCCATGAGGTCCTACACGAGAATATGAAGGATAAATATCAGCATGGTGTCTTTCAGGAAGATAAGTCTGCGGTGGAGGTTATACATCAGCAGAATGCGGAGATGGCAGAGAGCTTGATTGAATTAGCAAAGAGACAGGCAACTAGTTCTGGAAATGGGACGGTGGTCACAACTACGGCTGTTACGACGACAGGTGTGGTTGTGACATCTACGGATTCTCTTACCAGCACACCAAACTCCACGCCTCACACTACGCCGTCGGATACTCAGTCCTCTGTAGCACCAACAAGTCAGCAATCTACCTCTGTTCCAGAGTCTTCCACCCCGTCCTCGGCCCCCTCTTCGACTGTCACACAGGCCTCAACATCAACTGCTCCGACAACCTCAGCGCGCCCCTCCAGTTCAGAGTCAAAGCCAGTCTCGACTACTCCTACGCCGACATCCAAAGGTACGTATCCAAACAGGCGATCTCTCGTCTATCCTTTTGCTCCTGCCTCTTCGACGGCCCATATGACAATTGTGATATGTCTCCTGTGAATTCTTCCACTAGTATTGCGTCTCCCTATGCATTCTCTAGTTCGGTCTCCTCTCCTATGAATGTTACCAATTATACTTCGAGTTCTTTGATTCCTTATATGGCGGCTCCGAGCTCTGTTCCGGCGAATACAACTTCTTCGAGTCCTGCATCGTCTCAATATGCTTTGGCTCCAACAAGCTCCGTTTTGCTGAATAGGACGATGAGCGCTACTCCAAATGTTGCTTCTTCTGCAGTTTTACCAGGACTTTGTTGGCGCGATGGATATGTTGCATGTGCTGCGGCTCCTACGAAGTCTGTTCCGGCGAATGCAACTTCTATGGACGCAACGTCTTCTCCGTACGCTGCGGCTCCTACAAGCTCTATTATGCTGAAAACGGCTTCGAGCGCTGCGCCAAATGTTACTGCGTCTGCTGTTCCGTCGAATACATCTGCTCGAGCTCTACATCTACTCCATATGTTGCAGCTCCTTCAAGCTCTGTTCCGGCAAGCACAACATCTGCAGCTCTGCCGATACTTTGTTTGCGCGATGGATCTGCTGCATGTGCGGCAGCTCCCACAATGGCTGCTATGGCGAATACGACTTCTTCGAGCGCTGCACCATATGCAGCGGCTCCAAGTTCCGTTTCGTCCAATTCGAGTTCTGCGTCTCTTCCCTACGCTTCTTCTCCTCTGTCAAATTCAACATCTCCAATCGTTTCAAAATCCACCTCAAACAGCACAACTCCTGTACCCTCTGGTTATTGTTTTAATAACTTAACTTCAGGCTCCTCATCTCCTACCAATTCCTCGAGCCCAGCTAAATCTAGTCTTTCTACCACGCGTTCTTCAGGTTCCTCTAACACGCCTATAGTCTCTACATCCCAATCTCCATCTCAATCACAAGCCGAAACAAACACCACGCCTTCGAGCTCGCGAACTACGATCTACACCACTACAATGGCCAACGGCGCCTTAACTACCGTTACATCAGTTACAGTCATCCCGGCTGGTCAGGCGGATCAGACGGCTGGAGGATCGGGCGCTGCTACAACGAGTAAAAGCAATGCCAGTTTGCAGACTGGCGGAGCAGGCAGGATGGAGGTTGAACTTGGCGCTATTCTGGGTGCGGTGGGCATGGTGGTTGTGGGTGCGTTATGATAAGAGGAGGAGATGAATGCATAGAAGGGTACACTCTTGACGAGGAGTTTTGGTTTTTGCACTGCATAGCATGGCGCGGGTCGGTCGGTCATTTCAACTAATGTCTCTCCCTTTTACGATCGCTACGGCCGGTACACACGAATCTTTACATTGGATGGATCGATGATGAGGGAATAGAGTTGGATGGAAAATCCGTTGGGTGGGGATTGTGGTTGCACAGCAAGGCATAGTCCCATGCGAAGGGGACGAAGCAGGGATGAATATGCTATGCGTACGGAGGAAGATATGGGATATGGAAGGAGAAGTAATCGCTGGTTTGCCATCAGGATTCGTGCATATTTGCTCGGAAGACAAAAGTCGCTGCTTTGGCAAGCAATGCTAATGCTAATGCATGGAATACAAATACAACGTACTGTACATCGACCGAAACTATTCTCCAACATTCAATCGTGATATCAGTATTCGTTGCTTCAATGCTAGGACTCGGATTCAAGGCAGTTACGCTATGCTACGACCGCGGAACAAAAGTACAGCACCAATACCAAAGCGTCGCACTTTTGATCTAAATGTTGCCGCTGAGATTCTTCTTGGGTATGGTCGCCGTATTGTTGACAGCTCAAGCTCAAACGTTCGTAAGGCTATCAAACATCTCGTATTCAAGAACTGCATAATCAGGGTACAGTGTTTCAAAACCTCGTATTGTCCATGGCTTTGTCCTCTAGCTAGTGTCTGTTCGCGTTAAGGTTCGTCCACAACTCCGGCTCCCAGTAAAGCATGGTAATCCGTATCCGCATTTGCCAACCATGCCACTGCCTAAGCTCCCCTCCGCCAGAACACCCATGAATATACGACCGACCCCCTCCGATCCAGCCCAAAGTAATCCCTCCCGAAACAAGTCTTATCCCGGCCCAATCCTAGGCATATCATGATGCTCACTCAACGTACTGAGATATTTATTCAGTTCCTCCACGCGCTGCTTATGTGTTTTTACGCCTTCACGGGCTAGACGATCTTGTAACTGCAGACATCAAATCAGCCTTCATCCCATAGCCATAGCCAAATATAGATCAAGAGGACGTACGCGTTTTCTCCGCACCTCCTCATACTGCCTCTGACTCGCCGTCTTGCCATCATCGCCTCGGGGTTCTAGTTCCTTTAACTCTGCCTCACTTAAGCCCTTTGTATCTTCCCCATCTTTGGCTTTACTGGCCTCGGCATCTTCCTCCTCCAGAGCTTTTTGAAGAGCGCTCTTCTGCGGATCGGATTCGGAGGTGTCTTTGGGTGTCTTGGGCTTTTTCTTCTTCTTCGTCACGCCGGTGGGTTTGCTCCCCTTGAGCTTTAAGCCGCCGCGGATTATGGGCGCGTATTCATCGGATGGCATGGTGGCGGTCCAGCTCCAGTTCTAAGGGAGCAGCATTGGTCGGTGTGAAGGTTGTGAGGGGAAGGGAGATCGGGTGAAGCGCGCGTGAATTTGGCGCCGAGTGGAAAATTGTTTCGCCGAGCGAGAGACTTCCCTTGTCTTGTCGGGTTTGCGGGTTTGGTCGAAATAAGCTTTGTACTTTCCTTTCATAACTTTATTACTGAATATGACTTAATTGAGAGCTTTCATATGCCTTGCTGCTGGGAAACGATGGCAACTGTCTCCTGATATCCACTTGTGAATCGTGCTTTGGCTTTGGCAAGTTGTCAAGACGAGTATCCTCTCCCGTGCTTAAGATGATTTCTGAAAAAACGGTTTCAAATGTTGGAGTACCCAAGGCTTGGATCCAAGCTGGTCTTTATCCTTGGAGCTTGACTGCCTTCCCAAGTTCAGTGTCTTCCTCTGCGTTCCTTGAAATCAGAAAATTCTGTGCCCAAGATTTTGTTCTCTCAGATTCCTTTATGCTGCGATCTAGGCGTTATTTTAACTATGGACTTGTAATTGCTTTATGGCCTTCTTTTGTTTTGTACGCCTCTTCCAGGATTTCGCTGACGGAAAGTCCCACGATGGGGAGGCCTGTTCGCTCTTCTTTCTACGAGTGTCTGGCGTCGCACTTGCGCGCTCCACCTTGAAATATGTAAGCTTTATATATCTAGTTGTAAGTCAAGAAGGCTTGAAGTTTTTGATGGAATATTACGACTGTAAGTCTCGTGATGCGATACCTGCTTATATAATGACGAGTTTCTAGCGTTGCGCTGTGAACTCCACATGTGATTGTCGAGTTATTTTTGATCGAATCTAGTTGAAAAGTTATATTTGAAATCATTTTTACGTCTTGTCGTGCATCATTAACGTTTGCGCCAATTAAAACTTGACATATCCGAGACGCTTGCATTATCTGTTGCTCCAGTTGCACAGACAGTGAGGCCCGATCAACTGCTGTCACATATTATCCTTGTCCCTAGACTGGCTGAAAGTTTAAATTAATTTCTCATTGTCCACTACACCTACAAGTCAAAGTTGTTGCAGGGCAGGTAAAAGGTTTGCCGTTAACAGAGGGGGATGGTGAATGAACTGTCTAGAATATTCTACCTAGAAATATCTAGCATTTGTCACCACTACTTGACTATAACATTCTAGTACAGCCACAGATCCTACCCATACTATATAAACATCAGCTCCCCCAAGCTCCTCTTTATCAAGTTATTATAGAGATATGATATAAATGTTTAAATAAATGAATAGTAGCTAACAAAGTATGTCATTGAGCTTGGGTAACAGAAGTAAGTAGCTTTATTATACTCTCATGACCATTCTCTGCTGCCAATAACAGCGGCGTCCGACTTTTGTTATCTTTTGACTCAACGTCAGCGCCTGCTGCAAGCAGCAGCTTGACGACAGCCTCGTGCCCGTTCTTGGCTGCCCATGACAGCGGCGTCTGGCTATAGTTATCCTTCGACTCAACGTCAGCGTCGCCCGTCTCGAGCAGCAGCTTGACAATAGCCTTGTGTCCGCTCCCGGCTGCATACAACAGCGGCGTCCAACTATAGCTATCTTTTGATTCAACATCAGCGCCCGCTGCAAGCAGCAGCTTGACGACAGCCTCGTGCCCGCTCTTCGCTGCCCATAACAGCGGTGTCTGTCTGTAGTTATCTTTTGACTCAACGTCTGCGTCGCCCGTCTCGAGCAGCAGCTTGACAACAGCCTCGTGTCCGCTCCCGGCTGCATACAACAGCGGCGTCCAACTATAGCTATCTTTTGACTCAACAT